>BQNB010005455.1:56414-82541 GCA_026074375.1 Tanacetum coccineum | reverse complement strand
AAAAATAAAATGATAATGAACCCTAAAATTTTCTATTTATACTATAAAAGTTTTAATAAAAATGTCAAGGGTGACATAGCCTAGGGGGTGGCATTGTAAATATTACTAGAGGGACCATTTGTGTAATTTTCGTTAATTAATTGTTCGGGGCTCGTTTAGGCTAGTTAACAGTTGATTCATGACACGAAAATTTCGCCATTGCGTTCAGAATAATTTTTCCATGAAAATGAGTATTTACTCGACAGTTACTTTATAAATCTTTTATAACATCTATTTAAAAATGTTTATTATTTGTTCATATATCACTGATAAACTTTGTCCGAAAAATAAAACCTTAATTTCAACATCCATGTTTGAATAAATGCTTTTGAATACATGATAAATAATTTATTAATTATTTTTATTTAATAAAAGTGATAATTAAATTATCTCCGGGTCGCTACGCGTTGTGTGCGGTGTTCAAAATTTTGCGAGGGTATTTAAGTCATTTTTTGCTTGTTTTCGGGTCTCGGGTAAAACTGAAAAGTTGTCCGGAATGTTGTCTTACATCAAATTGCTTTAGAGTCCGAGTTGTGAAAAACGTGATTTAGTGGATCGTTTTTGACAAGTCAATTTAGGAATAACATATATCTTTTCGTTTTCAAGTCAAATAAGTTAAAAGCAAATTTTTATAAACAACAAATATGTAATAATACATATGATTTATTAATTAAATATGTTCCGAAAATTTACCGGTTACGCCGTAATCGTTTTTATGTGACAATAAAAGGTCATAAGTGAAGCAGTCAAGTCAGACCCGAAAAGTCAAAGGGTAAAATAGTCATTTAAAGTTCCAAAAATTCCCGGTTGTTACAACTTGAATCAATCTTAATGCATTTTATATATTGAAGATTAACGGCCGAAAGGATTCTTTAATATATGAAATAGTTAATTGTATGAATGATTATCCATCTTTTCATGCTATTATGCTTAAATTCATGTTGCTTGCCTGTTCATGATTATTGTTCTAAGTCCAAATAAATATTTATTTTATATCTTGAAGTTGAATTATTATCTTTAGATCCGTGATAGTCTATAAGATAACCGTTTTTTGTAATCCAATCGACTCCTTTTAGAATCACCAATCCATTGGGACGACCTGTTCTTACCGTTAACATATACTATAAATGGGGGTTATACTTTTACCCGTGTGTTTCCCTAATAGTATTAATCGGTAATTTCAGTCTTATAAATTTAAAGCTTTTGAAACACATCACTCAACAACCTTGTATTCCACCAAATAGAGATGATTGGGATCACTTGTTTCAACCTATGTTCGATGAATACTTCAATTCTCCATCAATTGCTGTTTCTCCAGTTCCAGTCGCTGATGCACCAGGAGCTGTGGTTTTAGCCGATTCTCCTGTGTCAAGTTCCATTTACCAGGATGCTCCATCAACAAGTATTCCATCAACACAAGAACAAGAGCATTCTCCAAACATTTCTCAAGGTTTTAAAGAATCACGAAAACACCAATCTTTCGTGATGACCCACTTCATGAATCTCTTCATAAAGACTCAACTTCTCAAGGATCATCATCGAATGTGAGACAAATCCACACTCCATTTGAACACCTTGGTAAATGGACTAAGGATCATCCTATAACAAACGTGATCGGTGATCCTTTTCGCTTTGTCTCTACGAGAAAACAACTCCAAACTGACGCCATGTGGTGTTATTATGATGCCTTCCTAATTTCTGTAGAACCAAAGAACTTCAAATAAGAAATGACCGAACCATCATGGATCGATGCAATGCAAGAAGATATTCAAGACTTTGAAAGGCTACAAGTTTGGGAATTGGTGCCGTGTCCAGATAAATTGTTATTTTTCAAACTAAAGTGGATTTATAAGGTAAAGACGGACGAATTTGGCAGGGTACTAAAGAATAAGGCAAGACTAGTTGCTCAGGGATTCAGGCAAGATGAGGGTATCGATTTCGAGGAATCATTTGCACCAGTTGCTAGAATAGAGGCCATTCGTATCTTCGTAGAAAATGCCGCTCACAAGAATATGACGATTTTTCAAATGGATGTCAAAATGGCATTCTTAAATTGTAAGCTTAAAGAAGAGGTCTACGTTTCTTAACCAGAAGGATTTGTTGATCAGGATAACCCATCGCATCTGTACAAGCTTAAAAAGGCTCTCTACGGTCTCAAACAAGCACCACGTGCATGGTACGACATGCTGTCAAGCTTCCTAATCTCACAACACTTCTCTAAAGGTGCAGTTGATCCAACACTCTTCACAAGGAAAGCTGGGAACGACTTATTACTGGTACAAATTTATGTTGACAATATAATATTTGCATCTACTAATACTACCATGTGTAATGAGTTTGCTAATCAGATGACCACTAAGTTCAAGATGTCAATGATGGGGCAGATTTCATTCTTTTTAAGATTACAAATTTCTCAAAGTCCCAGAGGCATCTTTATAAACCAATCTAAATATGCTTCTGAAATTGTTAAAAAATATGGTTTGCATACTACTGATTCTGTCGGCACACCCTTGGTTATAAAAAGTTAACTGGATGAAGATCTACAGGGGAAACCAGTTGATGCTACACTTTACCGTGGCATGATTGACTCCCTCATGTATCTGACATCCAGTAGACCTGACCTTATCCATGTAGTCTGCTTATGTGCTCGGGATCAGGCAAAGCCTACCGAAAAGTACTTACAAGAGGTAAAACGGATCTTTCGATACCTCAAGGGTACCATTAACATGGGTCTCTGGTACTCGAAGCAGACCACGCGGGGTGTTAGGACACTAGACGTAGTACATTAGGATGCACTCAGTTCTTAGGTGACAAACTTGTTAGCTGGTCATCCAAGAAGCAAAAGTGCACTGCGATCTTGAGTACAGAGGCTGAATATATTGCTTTATCTAGGTGTTGTGCTCAAGTCCTATGGATGCGGTCACAACTAACAGATTATGGCTTTCAATTCAATAAGATTCCTCTGTACTGCGACAACAAAAGTGTGATTACTTTATGATGCAACAATGTTCAACACTCACGAGCAAAGCACATTGATGTTCTCTTCCATTTCATAAAGGAGCAAGTGGAGAATGGAATTGTGGAGCTATACTTTGTCCGGACTAAATACCAACTGGCTGACATATTCACTAAACCCTTGCCACGAGATAGATTTATCTTCTTGATCGAAAAGCTTAGTATGAGAAGCATGTCTCCGGAAACATTGAAACGTCTGATAGAGGAAATGGACGAGTGATGGTGGTAACTCATATCATGTATCACATGTACATAAGAAAACATAAAAACACAAAAATATTTTTCTTTTATGTAAATTTTTCAAAAAGAAAATAAAAATTAAAAAATCAAAAAAATATAAAAATATGTATCTCTGGTATGTCTTCTAAAAATTGATAACATTTACGGCCTTAGAAATGTCATTTAATAATGATACAAGGCTGTAAATGAAGTTCGAGCTGAAGTTCAAATGCTTTTAAAACATGCCAAAAATTGCTTGCTATTATTTCAGATAGCAACCCGGTCATCATTTAAAGGTAAGTATTTCAAAAGAAAAACTTGACCTCTCAAAACGGGTGAATTTATTCTCAGAGGCATGGTCTACTTTTATTGACCATGCAAAGCTGTGATTACTTGCATCACAACTGTGCTTCCTATATTCCATAATTGTAACTTTCAGTGCGCTTATTGTCCAAATAGAGAAATCTTATTTTATTGGGTGTGATTTTCAAAATATATAATCATCCTTCAGAATTCATCAGAAATCTTTTTCAAGAACATTGACCACTAAAACAACGACTACAACTCTTTAAATAGAAAATGGGTCATTGTTTAAAGGGGAGAAAATGTGAAATATCTTCTTCAAAAAAGGACAATTTGTGATAAAAGGAAACGGTTTTAAAGGTGAATAATTAAAGGGGAGATAATTAATTTTAACTCAATTGGGCTTTATTTGTTATGTGTTTAATTCTTTAATGGTAGTACTGCAAAATGTGAGTCCTAATCTTGATAACTAAACTTTAGGGGCTAGTTTTGCCATTTGGTAAACTTAATTAAACCTTAGGTAAAGTTTATTAAGAAATTGGAAGCTCTAGTAAACCTTAGGGGGCATTTTTGCCAAAACCCAAAAGAGTTTAAACAAAAACACCCCCTTCCCTATCTCTGATACACACATGAACACACTCACTCTTAATCCACCATTGTTGATTTTTTCAAGACCAAGAACTCATACAACCTTCATTTAATCAAGAAGTATTCATGTTATAATGCTTAAACACCTATAAATCAGACTTAATCGTGGCTATATACTCGAAAAATCCTAAAAATTGATTGAAAATTTGTCACCTTGTAAAGTGAATGAAACATCAAATTGATTGGGTGGTTTTGGTTCATAGGGGTCTAGAACGTGTACTTATAACAGTTTTAAATGAGGTTAACATATGTATGCATTTTGAGTTATTCTTGATGTCGAACTTGTGTAAAATGGGTAAGAACTTGAAAAAGTTCATGGGTTTGGGTGTCAAACTGCTTAAGTAAATTGTTTGTGTGTATTTGAGTAATCTTAAACATGCTTATATGTTAAAATCTTGAATGTCTTAGGTTTTCGTGTGTATGTGGGTCGAACAAGTCATAAGTCAAGATTTAAGTGGTTAATTCATGTGTATAATGTGTTAAAGTGTTTCCTATATGCTATGTGATGATGTTAAAATAGATAGTGATGCTTGAAAAGGTGTAATATGGGAGTGTAAGTTTTACATAGGCGAACTATACATCCTTTCATAAGCGAACTATACAGGCGAACTATACGTTTTGATTAGCACAGGCGAATTATGCCTTTATACACAGGAGAATTATACACTAGTGTTAAGGCAAGCGAATTATACACGAACCATAGGCGAATTATACACATGGCTCAATACAAGCGAAGTATACATAGGTGTACATGCAATCTATACACTTGATTCAGCACATGCGAACTATACACATTTTATAGGCGAACTATACATGATGTTTTCTAGGAAAAGTAATCTCATAATCTTGGTAATCTAATATCATAACCTAATCTAAGTATAATTAAACCTTAACTTATCACTTAGTGATTAATTTAGGTCTAGTTTCTCCTTAGAAATCTTTAATGATTGCCTTGATTTCTATAGATTGCCTATAGTTAGTGTGATGTTGGATTATGTGTTTCTCCTAGTTTCATGTGTGTTAATATTTTGCCTAGTATTTGGGTACATAACTCCTTGTGTAAATCAGTCTTGCAGTGTCCTCCAATGATATATATATTTGCTTGTATATAAACTATATGTGACTAATCTTAGCAGAATCATGTCTTCCATCATTGCTCAACAAGCAAAACTTGATCTAGAACTTGTTCCAAAGGAGAAAAGACTTGACATTGGAAAATGCAATGGAAGACTCAATTCGGGAAAGATCTAAAGAGAGCTCACATTTCAAGTTGTTTTGGATGCTCTGGCTCTCACTTCATGCTACTCTGCATTTCTCATCACTGCAGATGTTCCAGAAGTCTACACGCATCAATTTTGGGATTCTGTTTACAACTTTGACACTTTCTACATATTCAAGATGGACAAAAGGAAGAGATTCAAACTCAATCAGGAAGTCTTCAGAGATATCTTCAAGATCTGCCCTAGAGTACAGGGTCAAGACTTTGATGCACTTCCTACTGATGAAGAATTTATGTCTTTCTTGAGGGATCTTGGTCACACTGGGAAAATCCATTCACTCAATGATGTTGTTATTGATCAGATGCATCAACCTTATAGAACTTTTGCTGCTCTCATTAACCGAAGTTTATCTGGAAAGACAACTGGTCTGGACAAGCTTCGTCTCTCCAGAGCTCAAATCCTTTGGGTTATGTACCATCAGAAGAATGTGGACAATGTTGAACTACTCTAGGAAGATTTCATTTACCAGATTGACAACAAAGCCTACAAAAAGCAAGAAAAGATGTACTACTGTTAGAAATAAAGAAATGAACTACTTGTAAGCACTAGTATAAAGTGCATGGACTATTTGTGTTAAGATAGGAAAGTATAGTTACCAATCTAATAAGACTATAAATAGGGTATTTATGCCATGGTTAGATGTAACAACTTAATTTAATCAAAAGGCAAGTTAAGAAATTCTCTCTCTAATCACACACACTATTACACCTTCATTTAAACACACTAGTCATCAATCAAGATCTTATATTCAATATGTGGTATCAAGAGCCAATGATTACGAATTAGTGTTATTTTTGTGTTGTTTGTGATTTAGAGATCGAGTTTTTCTACTTATTGAGCTTATTTTCGTGCTTATTTTCTACTTATTCGGTCAGATTTGCTTATATATTGCTTGTTCTGGTTCAATCTGCTTAATTTCGTGCTTATTCAGTTCTAATTGAAATTCGAGCTTATTTTTTGGCTTATTCTGACTGCTTATTGCTTATTCAGTTTGCTGATCGTACTTATTTCGTTAGTTTATTCGATGCTTATTCTGATAAGGTTTTTCTGTCATTTAAGTGCTTATATGCTAGAAATTGCTAGATATGTGCTTATCTGCTAAATCTGATTCAAGAAGCTTATTGGATTTTCTGCTAAATCGGTTAAATCTGATTAATTTTTGTGCTTATTTCAATGCTTATCTGCTGTAAAACTATTTAGATCTGCTTATTTTCAAAATCAGTTTAGTTTTTACTTATTTCAGAACTTATTTGCTAGCAGATCTGCTAATTTTGCTCAGAAAAACAGTTATATTCAGATCTAACAAAACTGTAACAGAATTGTAACCGATTTGACCAAGTTTGACTTTTTTGGTCAAAAAGTCAAAAACGCGTTTTCTTTGTAACCGATTTATCAAAACAAAAGAAATCGGATTATCAATTCTTAAGGAACCGATCTACTCATAGAAGAAACCGATCTATCATATATTCTTAATGAACCGATCTACTCATAGAAGAAACTGATCTATCATATATTCAAGAAGGAACCGATTTAACATAAAAACAAAATAAAACTATACATCTTTTATAACATATCTAAACCAATAAAGAAAAGAAGAGATTGAAAAGAAAATCTTATCAGATTTAAACAACTAGACTCAAACAAGATCACAGTGTCGTATTCGTTATTACCAATCTTTCTCACATATTTAAACACGATCATCATCACAGATCTGAAACAATAACATCACATGCAACCTAGATCTACAACATAACCAAACCCCCCTCATCATTCACCAAACAAATCCAAGTCTAACCTATATCCTATCCTCTTCTCCACAACAATCATTTCCAAACAGAAAGTTCATAATATTTTTTTTAAAAGATCTCAGTTGTTCGTTTTGTGATAAATAACAAAGTCATGACCTTTAAAAGATCAAAAACACAAAAAGAAGCTCATCACAGATTTTATTTGAAGACTTTGCTTCGTTTTAATATTTGAAATTAACAAAGAAAGAACAAAATGTGGAAGTTTCATTCTTTTCTTTCTTTCGGTTTCTCAAGAACCTAGAACAAAAACGAAAAACATAAATCCAAACAAGAACCTACCTTTTATCTTTGCAAAATTTTGAAGCCGGCTGTTAACAAGAATAAAAGGGTATTTGTGTTCTATTGTCTGTGATTCGATTCGCATAAGAGAAATCATGTGTAGTTTGTATCATTGTTTTGTTGTGTTTAAGATAAGAAAAGAGGGTTGTGTCATATTTTTTTAGTGAGATAGATCTGTGTTTGTGTGACTGAAGGAAAAGAGAGGCATGTAAAATAAACTTTAGGGTTTGAAATGGTGTGGGTAAGTGTGGTATTATATATCGTGTGATTAGGGTTAGTCATTGTTGGATTAATGTTGGACTTGGGACTTATGTGTCTTTTGTTTACCAAAAATTTTGTGAATACAAGAATTGGGCTGGATATTTTCTAAGACATGATTACTCGAAGTGTTCTTGGTGTATGATGTATTATTATTCATGTTATGTTTGATTTAATATTGGGCTGAAAATTCGGTCTATTAGTTGAGATAAAAATTTTTCACTACAATTTTAATTGCGGGTCAATATATCAGAGATTGATAATAATTTTAGATTGTATATAGTTTTTTTGGAATTATTTTTGGTCTATGGATTTATTTAAGCTTACATAATTTTTGTTCGCGGGATATTAGTTTGTGGTGATTAATTGAGCGCGCTTGTCGGGATTATTCGTTGACTATCAGGATTTTTGTTCGAGACAAGATGAGTCGAGATGTAATTACAGTTGGTTTGACAATGCGGATTTCGTTGTTGTATCAGGGTGAATATTCTCAATAGAGTGAAATCGGTTATGATCTTATCTTGAGTGCAAATGGAAATGGGGAAAGTATGTTAATTTATATTCAGACAGGGTGATCATACCATTGCTGTTGTTGCTCATGTGTCACTTGCTGGAACCGCACCAAATGCACCTCCTACTCTTAAAGATCCCAAATTTTAGACTGCTGAAGAGAAAAAGACTCAAAAGATAGATCATCTTGCAAGATCTCTTTTGATTCAAGGGCTTCCAAATGACATTTATTCTCTCTAATGATTGCTACGTTATCTGCTAAAGAATTTATGGGATGCTCCTTGTAAGGCCTGATGCGTGTTTCTGAGTATGGTGTGAACAAGATGGAAAGCTGCATTTTTATGTTGAGTATGAGAATTTCAAAGTACTGATGGAGAACAATGGCTTGTATGATATTAGTTACGTACAGTGATTAATGATTTGAAGAAGTATGGTTATTAAGAAAAGTTTAATTGTGAGTTGAAATTACACAGTTCTGGAAACAATTTGGCATACCAGGATGGAAAATAATATGGTACACTAATGAGGTAAACCAAGAACTTAATGGATATCAATATTGATGCTCTTTACAACATTCTAAAGCAAAAACAAGGTGATATGAATGATGCTATGGGATATAAGAAGAAAGCAGTTATGATTACTTCAAATCCATTAGCGTTGGTTGCTGAGAAAACAAAAGTGAGCAAACATAGAGAGAAAGTTGTAGTTCAATCAGAGTCTGAAGGAAGTGATGATGAAGATATCAGTGATTTGAAAAAGATTACCGCGTTGTTAGCAAAAGCTTTTAATTGAAAGAAGTATTATGCTAAGCCAACAAACAACAATTTGAGAACTTCTTCAGCTTCTTTTTCAGCAAACAAGAAACCAGAGTACGTGAAGTCAAAAGAAAAGAAAGAGGATAAGAAAGCTGATGAGAAGAAACGGGATATGAGCAAAGTTAAGTGCTATAATTGCAAGAAGGAAGGACATTTTGCCAAAGACTGCAAGAAAGAAAAGGTCAAAGACTACAACTACTACAAGACAAAGATGTTGCTAGCTAAGAAAGATAATGATGAACAAGTGCTTCTTGCTGAGGACCAAGCTTGGATGGAGTCCAGTAGTGATTCAGACCAGGAGATTAGTACAAATATGGTCTTCATGGCTAAAATGGAAAAGGTTCTTTTAAATTCAGAGGAAAGTTCGTCATCTACTGAAGAAACCATTGCTGAGGTATCTTATTACACCTCTGATTCTGAAAGTGAATCTGAATATGAAACTTCAGAGTATTATGATAACTCTACTAATTATGGTTTATTTGTGGACAATGATGATCAAGAAATTTTTCATGATGCAATTGAATCTGCTAGTGAAAATTTTAATGAAAATCATATTGCATCTCAAACAAATCATGACGAGTCAGAAGTTAATCATAATGATTATGAAGAAAAGGATCATTTAGTTGATAAATTGATTAAGAAGTTTAACCAAAAGATTGCTAAATGTCAGAAATGTATTGAGAAAGAAAATCAACAAAGCAAAGATTTAGAAAATCAAAACAAGGATTTACAAGATAAATATGATGTTTTGAAGAATCAAGTAAACACTTTTGAGGAGAAAAACAATGAATTTAATGAACACATAAAAGTGTTGAACGAAAAGAATGATGATTTGCTTGCTCAAACGAAAGTTTTACAAGAACAACTAAAAGTCAAACATGTTGTGATTAATACTCACACTGAATGTCAATCACAATATGCAAAACTTGAGGAAGAAAGATATGAATACATGATTAGATATCTGCTCTTTGTGATAATGATAAACAACATAGGAAAAAGATTGATGAACAAGAGATTTTATTTGATAAGATGAGTCGTCAATTAGTTGAGATGAATAATAATGTGCTGAGGCTTCAAGAGAAAATTTTAGAAAAAGAAACAAAAATTTCAGAATTAGAAGAGTGTGTGCATAACAAGGATTTAGAAATTGAAAAGTGTTTGAAAAGATTGAATGATTGTGAAAACAAACTTCATAAAATCAGACAAACGTGTCAGACAATTCATATGAGCCTTCTAAGGATAACATGTATAATGGTCGAAAAAGAATAGGTTTTGAAAATCCAAGTTATTTTTGTAAAGCAAAAGAGTTGAGACCTAGTCTTTACGATGAGAGGGTTATTGGTCTAGGGTATACTCCAATGTTTCTCACACATTCGGATGAAGCCTTGGAAATTGAGAAATTTAAAAGAGCAAGAGAGAATAAAATTGAGTTTACATATGATAATGGAAATATGAATGAAAGTTATGTGAATGAAAAGATAAACTTTTCGGATGATTACTTTCAAGAGATAATAAATCTAGATTTTGAAAAGATTGATTCTCCGTTTCAGCAAACAAGTTCACTCAAACCGTATGTTCCGACTGTGATTTTAGAAAAGATCATAATTGATTTGGAAGATGAAGTGGTGAGTCTTTTGGAAAAAGAAAAAGAAAATTTAGAAATAATTGAATCTTTGAAATCAAAAGGTCTTGAGTCGAGTGAAAATGCAATTTTTGAATCAGAAAGTCAAAGTGAAAATGATTTTCAAGTGGTTGAAAAAGGTTGTGACAATTTGGAGAATTCAAATGTGTCTCAAACTGTTTCAAATAATGTAGAAAATAAAACAAAAAGAAAAAGACGTAAGAAAATATCATCAAAACAAAATGACAAACAAGTGGATAATGATGGATTGCATGCTAATAGAGATTTTGTTTATTTTTCAGATTTAGACACTTTAAGTAGTGTTAGAATACCTAAGCATAGCAGTGTTATTTGGAAGAAGAAAGGGTCGTCTAATACGTCTAAAGTTGATTTGTCTTCTGTTAGTAATTCAAAAGTGAATAAAGATGTTAAGCGATATTCTCGCAAAGACTTGTTGTCATGTAATAATTCTCATCATGTAGACACTAAAAGTGCTTATGTTTGTAATGATGCTATGAATGTTTCTTGTAATTCTAGAATGCATGCTTCTTATGATGTGAATGATTTGTTTGTTTTTGATGATGTGAATATAAGAAATTCTTGAGTTAGCAAGATGCCTTTTAGGAAACAGTCTCGTGATTATTTGAACATGCGTTCTAAGAGTAATTTGAATAAATCTTTACCTAGAACTTTGTTTAGGTGGCTTCCTAAAATGCAACCGTTAGCTGAACCCGTAGCTAAATGGATTCCCAAAGTTAAGCGTCAAATAGATAAAATTTCTAAGACACCTAACTCATAGGGACCCATTTTCAAATGGGTACCCAAAGTTTGTTGAATATGTTTGGTGTTTTATTTACTGCAGATTGTCCAGATTTGTCTTTGGATCATCGATTCGAGATGTTCAAAGCATATGACGGGTAATCGTGCTCTTTTGATAAACTTTGTGGAAAAGTTTCTTGGAATGGTTCGCTTTGGAAATAATGATTTTGCGGTGATTGCTGGCTATGGAGATGTAGTTATTGGATCAATGACGTTCAAGAAAGTTTACTATGTCGAAGGTTTAGGACATAACTTATTTAACGTTGGACAATTTTGTGACAAGGCTCTTAAAGTCGCCTTTAGAAAGTCTACATGTTTGTTCGAAACGAAGATGGTGTAGATTTGCTTACCGGTGATCGTTTGTTGAATTTGTATACTATCGCTCTTAACGAAATCGCATCAAATTCTCCGGCTTGTCTACTAGCAAAGGCTTCTTCTTTGAAATCTTGGTTGTGGCATCAACGTCTTTCTCATTTGTATTTCGCCACAATCAATAACCTTGTGAAAAACAATCTTGTTCGAGGTCTTCCTAAGATGAAATTCGAAAAGATCATTTGTGTTCTGCTTGTGAACAAGGGAGGATTCATCGGAAACATCACAAGTCCAAAATGGCTTTTTCTTTGAATAAGCCACTTTATCTTCTTCATATGGATTTGTGTGGTCCGATGCGCGTAGAAAGTATTAACGGAAAGCGATATGTGTTAGTTGTTGTCGATGATTATTCACGGTACACATGGGTATTCTTTCTTCATTCGAAAGATGAAGTTTCTGAAGTGATCATTTCATTCATCAAGAAAACCTAAGTGAATCTTCAACTTCAAGTTCAACGTGTTCGAACTGATAATGGTACTGAGTTTAAGAACAAAAATCTTGCTAAATTCTTTGACGAGGTCTGAATTACTCAACAATTTTCTGCTGCAAGAACGCCACAACAAAATGGTGTCGTGGAAAGGAGGAATCGAACCTTAGTCGAAGCTGCAAGAACTATGCTTACATTTGTAAACTTATCATTGTTTCTTTGGGCTAAAGCCATCGCAACAACTTGCTTTACACAGAATCGTTCGCTTATTCACAAACGTTTCGATAAAACTCCTTATGAGCTTATTAACAAGCAAAAACCAAACATCAAGTTCTTTCATGTGTTCGGCTGCAGATGTTATCTACTCAATAATTATGATGATGTTGGAAAGCTCAAGGCAAAGGGGGATATTGAAGTTTTTGTTGGATACTCAAAGGAATCTGCTGCATTCAGAGTTTACAATAAACGAACTCAAAAGATACACGAGAGCATGAATGTGAATTTTGATGAGATTTCAGAAATGGCTTCTAAACAATTTGTTAGCCTTAATTATATTAAGTCAAACAAGAATGTTATCGGTCTTATTAAGTTAAAGGAAGTCTTGTATTGTAATAGGCTAGTCGGGTAATAACGGGCTTGAATTGTAATCTAATATTGTATGTGTTTCGGGTCCAAAGCCCAAGTTAAGCCAAGCCCGACCCAAGAATGAAAGCCCACGAGCCCATGTAGGCCTAGGGTATAAATACACCTTCACCACACTTGGTGAAGGGTGTTGGTTGCATTTTCACTCATTTTGTAACTCACCACTTCTCTCTCTAATCTAAGTTTCTTCACTTTCCTTTCTATCTTTCTATCTATTTCGTGTACTACAAAAGGGTTTAAGATAGCTTATTGTTGAGTTTGGATCATATATGTTTAGGGATAACATGTGGTATCAATCGCCAAGGGGTTTTTAGGTGATTTGAGTCGTGGTTTTTAAGAAAAAAACGCACCTTTTTGTTAAAAATAAACATTCGGTTTGGTTTTTTATTTTTAAACTTTTTATAGTTTTGTTTTTCTAGCTTATTTGTAGTCTTAAAATAACTTATATTCATTCTAAATCATATTGCTTAACTAGTTTTTAGCTTATTTGAAAATCTACTCAAAAACATAAAAAAAGTGAAAAAATTTTGGTGTTAAAAATGTTAAAGTTTGTGTTTTTATGTTAGATATAAGCTATATATAGTTAGTTGTACAAGTGATTTGGATCAAAAAAAAGTCAAAAATTGTGTTTTTTAAGTGATTCAAAAGTTATTTTTTCGGAAAAGTATGAATTCTGATGAATGTGTATGAATCTTGCGGAATGTGTATGAATTATGAGGAATGTGTATGAATTATGATGAATGTGTATTTCTGCGAAATGTATTCTGCGAAATGTGTTCTGCGAATTGTGTAACTTCTACGATTTATGCATTACACATTTTGTGCAAATTTTGATTAAAGACTTCTAATTACAATTGCACAAGGACTTAAAAGTAAAATCAAACAACAATTCTACTTTCACGGTTTCTTCTTGATTTAGTAAAATCCCGCGAAAGTTTCTTCTTTTCTCGGTTTAATCAAGACTTGTAAAATCCTGTGAAGTTGAACTTCAAATCAAACCACAATATCAATCACTTCATAAAACTTAAGATCCGATATTCATTCATAACAACATCATCACAATGTCAAATCCTAATACCAATACCAAATTGCAAACTCAAACATCAAGTGTTCTTCATAATGAAACAGTTTCTTCATGTTTAACTTCTAAAATTCAAGAGAAGATACAACTTTCAAAAGAAAGATGCATGAAAAGTCTTAGAGCAATTCAGTCACAATTAAAGTTTCTCACATATACTTTACAAGATTTTGGTACAATGCCTATCTTCAAGAGAACATTCTCTCAAGACTTGGATTTACTAGAACAACATCTTACCAAATAAATAATTTCTCAGACTGATTGCAAGACTATTTTGACAAAACTCATAACAACGTTTGAAAAGCTTTTAATTCAGAATTCAAAGAGCGTATGCAAAAATATACAAGATTTGATGCTCAATCCTTCAAAGATGCAATGATCTGTAACATGGATTCCATTGGGAAATACATGCTTGAGATAATTCTTCATCAACAACGAACTCCGCAATTGTTGAAACAAAAGAAGTTGATGCAGACACAAGAAGATCCTTCAAATCTAATTCAACCATTGAATGCTGATTCATTGAAAGTTGATTTAGTTGTCATACAAAACACTTGTTCTGAGAAAGAAGACAGTAATTCAGAGACTGCATCCAGCAAATCAGTAAAGGAAAGCAGCTTGGATTCTGCAACAAAAGATGTACATGCAATCAAATACAAGATGTCAAAAGCAAAAGAAAGATGCATGACATATTTTCGATCTCTTCATTCACACCTTCAAGTTCTTTCTAAAGAAGACTTAAAAGGCACTCGCATCGAACATGGATTCAAACGAGCATTCATGTCACTCTTTGGTCAAGATCATGATACTTTTACAAGTACAATGTTTCTCAACGTAGACCAACTACAAAAGCAACTTGACAAAGATGATTTTCAAGAAGATGGATCCATGGAAGCCTTTTGGGTGATCAATAGACAGTTTCAGAAGTTCATCGATTCACAGTTTTCCATAGATTATGATGGTCAAATGTCACACAAGTATTTTGTTGAATACACTAGAATCGAGGTTAAACACTTTAGAGATACACTACTCCAACGCATGGGTACTGTCAAGAAGTCTGTTGCTGAAAGAACACGTCATCAAAGACAGTATGATAGAAGGGTGAATAAAAGACAGATGCAAACACAAGAGAGTAAGGGTGATACGGGTAAAGCATTGGATGCTGATTTGGTTGTCACAGAGAGCAGTGAGACATAATCAAAAGTGCAAGATGAAAGCAGCAGGTCAGGGAATGATACAGATGCTGATGATGCAGATATCAGACCCATTTATGACGAAGAGCCAATGGCTGAGGTACAATTGACTGTTGAATGTAATATCTTTGCTATAGGACAACAACATACTGAGCAACCTGAAATCGTTAATAAAGGTAGGGTTGACCAGTATCTTGAACAATGTCAAATTAAAAGTCCTATGCTTGATTCATCATCTGATAACCAGACAATTGATTACTTAAAACAATCACTCGAATCTGAAAATATTTTACTCAAAAAGACCGTTGCCCAATTTCAAAAGGATTTTTCAAGGATGGAAGCACATTGTGTTAACATGGAACTTAAATATCAAAATCAAGCTTTAAAATCAGGGCAACATGGTTAAATTTTGAATGAAACAAGTAATAAAGCCAAGATTAAAAATGAAATTGATGTACTTGAAACAATGAACATCGAATTAGAACATAGTGTGACTAGATTACTTAAGGAAAATGAGACTTTGAAAAAGCATTACAAAGATTTGTATGATTCTATTAAAATTACGAGATCTAAGACTATAGAACAGACAACTTATTTTCTTGCTAATAATGCTGATTTAAAAGCTCATATTCAGGAAAAGGTTTTTGCAATTGCTGCTTTAAAAAATGACATAAGGAAGTTAAAAGGAAATAGTGTAGATACTAAGTTTGCTAAAACATCAGTCTTGGGGAAACCAGTTTTACAATCACTAAGAAACCAATCAGTTGTTAGACAACCAAATGCATTTAAATCTGAAAGGCCTCAAATGTCAAAACAACGATTTGCCTCCCAAGTTGATGTGAATAAGAATTTGTCAAGACCAGTAACTCAACACTATTTGCCTAAGAGAAGAGAATACATTTTTGCAAAACCTGATCATATGATTGCATCTAGCGAATCTAGGAATAGTTCTAAGAACATGCCAAGATTTAGTTCAAATGACATGGTTCATAATCACTATCTAGATGAAGCTAGGAAAAAGACAAAAAAAAAAAATAGGAACTCAAAAACTCGTATGATGCCTTCTGCTAGATTTCAAAGCACTGTTGATGGTAGCAAACCAAAACCTAGGAGCAACAATCAAACACCTAGGAGTTTGCATGTATCTAAGATTAGTTGCGTAACAATAATGGCTGTGCCCAAAGCAGATCATTCTAAGAGTTCTAGTTCTTTCTCAGATTCCAAACACTTTGTTTGTTCTACATGTCATAAGTGTGTCTTTAATGCAAATCATGATGTTTGTATAACAAAACTCCTGAAGGAAGTGAATTCACATGCTAAGATTCAATCCTATAAGACCAAAAACAGTAACAAACCCGTAGATCAAAAGAGTCATACTCAGAAACCTAGTAGGCAGATCTTTATAGGACATATGTTTTCTCCTAATAAGACTTCCGCTGTGTATGAGAAAACATCTCCTAGATCTGATATTAGGTGGAAACCCACGGGTAGTATTTTCAAATCTGTTGGTCTTAGGTGATTCCTATAGGAAAGTTATTCGACTCTTCCACAAGCAAGGTTGACAGTGAATCCCCACTTGGTCCTAATGTAGATATTTAAAAAATTCATGAATGCAAACAAACTCTGGATTTAAGTGCAGGTACATCACTCACTGGTCAGGAAAAACAAAGAATTGATTTCAGTGCAGGTACTTCATTTAATGTCAAGCAGGAAAATCTTAGAGTGTGGTTGCTGAAAAAGCTGATATCTCAGAAACTAGTGTCATAGTGGATTCACAAATGCTGAAATGGCAATGATGTTTGAACAACTCGGTTCAAGCCTCGCACCACAATGTCAACAGAAGTTCATGCAGCAAATATGATAGTCATGACGTTAATGATAGAGTTGGAAAGTCTATCCAATCCGATGTTCGATGCATAGTTCAATGGAGAAAATCTAGTTGTTACAAAGTCTTCTGTTGTTACTACTGCTGATGCATCAGATAAACGTCATCAACAACCAGATTCTTCTTTATACAATTTAACTCTAGCAACGACTGTCTCTGCTAATGGCAACTTTGACTTGTAAATATTTTCTATTCTTCTTTATTTTGATTTATAAATATTTTTGAAAAAGCAAATACAAAAATATAAAACCAAGAAAAAGAAAATGGAAATATATAAAATCTAGAAAAACAAAATATAAAATCAGAAAATTTCAAAAATACCAAAAAGAATTATCTCGAGATGTCTCTTGGATTCGATAACATTTACGTGCTTAGAAATGTCGATTAATATTGACACGGGCGTGTAAATGAAGTTCGAGCAAGAGTTCAAACGTTTCAAAATATGTCATTTCTAATTTTTCTCTATAACTTATGTACATTTCAGTGCATAACTCGGACCTCAATGTAAGGAAAGTATATCTTTTTAGATAACTTATCCTATCAACGAGAAAGTCAAATTTCTCGGGTCTTGGGCTCCTAAACAAAACATTCAAAAGTTTTGAGCTCATGACAATGGCGTGTAATCAATTCAGATTGCAACCCGGACCGAACATGATAGGGAAGTATACGCTTCAGTGCGCTTACTCTACAAATAGAAGAGAAGTCTTCTATTATGGTTTTTAAAACCGTTAAACATAATTTTTCAAGAAAACTTTAAATGTCAAATCATTTGCTTATCAAATAATATCTTTCAAAATTGTTTGTTCAACACTCCATCCTCTCACACTTTTCCAAAATTGTGGTATCAATTTTCTTAAAAATGTCATATTTATATGGATCAATTTTTAAGGGGGAGCTTTTTAAACCAAATCCTTTTAATGTATTTTGGGTACATCTCAAAAATGTCAATTTTATGTATCCAAAAACATTCAAGTGAAATTAAAATGAAGTATATCAATTGTCAAGTCATAATATACAATGTTCATTAAGGCAATCAATAATATGTTCCACATGTCATGCTATGTATAATTTTTCTCCTCATGAAATTTTTCATGTCATTAAATTTTAATCAATTGGTATTTCTAATACTAAAAGATTTAATATTTAAAATAAGGGGAGAAAATGTTATTAAAATGTGATATAGAACAATGTGATCTTTAAAGACTCTAAGTGTAACTCTTTCCTTCATGTGCAAAACAATTTCGAATCTCGAGCACATGTGTAGAGGGAGTATTTCAAAATGTCTTAAATGGTTTTATGGTTCGATCTCTATACCCAACAACCAATTAAGCGCACGACGTCAATGAAGTCATAAGGTGGTTAAGGTTAGGTATAAGTCGTATGATCTAACCAGAACCGGAGAGATCTACCAATAGACATTCCATAGATAGAATTAGAAGTCCGTAGGTATGATTTGGAGAAGAATGAGAATTGGGAATAATGCCGACTAAGATTGAGCTAACACTGGAACAATCATAACAAGGTGTTAGTGATGACATCTTGGTAAGCATTGAAGGGGTTGAAGAATGAAAAAGAAATGTATGGATAAAGGGTGAAAACAAAGCAGCCCTCCACATAACTTAGGCAGAAACCGGGTCAATACATAATCTATCAGAATCACAAGATGATTGCTGGTATTGAAGATAGACGTCATGGACCCAGTGATGCAATCCATAACCCTTCCCAACCATTCGGGGTTCTCTCAAAAGAAACTTGTCTCATTTGTCACTGAGATACATACGTTATCTATTGACATCTCACTCAGAGATTGTTGATATTGAAAGGTGGCAGTCTGCTCCAGCCTCCGATTACTAAAACCAAAGTGCACAAATCGAGTCTAGAGCCAAGAAGAGATCAATATAAATCTCATTAGGACACAATGTCAAAATACACTTGTTGAACACCATTAAGTTCACAAGTTGTAACAAGAGTCCTACGCATTATCCTTGAGATCTTGCCAGAACATTCAGAGTAATACTCTTTAGTATTCACAGTGACGAATGGAAATCCTTCCAGAGTCAACATCAAACAGCTATGCGGTAGGTGACTTGCAAGATTCTATATGAATCGAGCTCATGCTAATTGGATATCAATTTGGTCCAGTAAATGAATTGACGACTTAATCAGAAAGATAGTAACTGTCTGATTCACTCTTATTGTGTTGTCTTCTTTGAGACATTCCGGTAATGAGAACAAGCAAGCATGGTGAATCTAATACATCTGTGTTAGAGGATCTTACGCTTTGAGTTGGAAACCCTATCAAAGAGATTCTTTGAATCTACCTAATCACAGGCATAGTATTTATACTATAAAACGGGGAACCGGTGGTTATTGCAACCTAAACTCGACGAATGACAAAGACATCTCGTCCATATCTGCTATTTATCACTAACATTCTTATGTAGGTACAAACGTCGAAGTTGCAACCTCGTTCCAGCGAAGTCAGATTCATTACCACATACTCATACTCAAGCCTTAAACATCAATAATTCAACATACTTCCCCATCATCAAAGGTCCTAAACGTCAAATCAAGAATCATCAATTGGGGAAGATTGTTAGCCTTATGTTTATATAAGTCAAACAAGAATGTAATCAGTATGAGTATGTCGGTCAAGAGCACAAGATGATCAAGAAACTCAAATCAAGATGATTCAAGTCAAGGAGATGATGCAAGATAAATATGTCAAGCACTCAAAGTCAAAAGATGAAGGCTCAAGATCAAGATCACTAAGCATGAAGGAACAAAGCCATTACATACAAGAAAAGACCATAACCAAGACTCAAGAATGTCAATGTTGGGGAGATCAAAGAAGACCTCAACATTGGGGGAGATTGTTAGCCTTAATTATATTAAGTCAAACAAGAATGTTATCGGTCTTATTAAGTCAAAGGAAGTCTTGTATTGTAATAGGCTAGTCGGGTAATAACGGGCTTGGATCGTAATCTAATATTGTATGTGTTTCGGGCCCAAAGCCCAAGTTAAGCCAAGCCTTGCCCAAGAATGAGAGCCCACGAGCCCATGTAGGTCTAGGGTATAAATACACCTTCACCATACTTGGTGAAGGGTGTTGGTGGCATTTTCACTTACATGTAACTCACCATTTCTCTCCTAATCTAATCTCTCTCTTATTTCTCTCTCTACTTTCTCTCTTTACATTTCTACTTATTTCATGCTTGTCTAAGCTTATTGGTAAGATTGTATGTTGTGATATGGATCGAGTTTAAAGGGATAACACAATTCAGTTTAGAACCTGGTTTATCTAATTTAAACGAAATGGGAAAATCTTCAAATCCAACAGTTTCACAAGTTTCAGAAACTTCAAAGAAAGATTTGGAAGATTTATTTCACAATTTTTACGATGAGTATTTTGATACTTCAAAGAAAACAAAATCTCCAACAACGAATGTTGAAACTTCTAACGACGAAATTCCTTCGCACGAAGGAGAAGTTTTTCATGAGAGTTTCGAATCATTTCAAGAGGAATCTTCTTCATCTTCATTGAATGATGACATTCAACAAAGTTTATAAGAAGTCATGGTTCCTCCAACAAATACTCAATCGATTTCAAATGAAAGTGTTCCTAATGTGAATGAAGCAAGTACATCACACAATGTGTTCAATGAACGATTGGAAGATGCTTACTTTGATACAAGTACAACATTCCATGATCCTTCCTATGTTCATACATTCTATCAACCTTACCCTCATGAGAAAAAGTGGACTAAGGATCATCCACTTCATAAAATAATTGGTGATCCGAAGTCAAGTGTTCGTACAAGAGGACAAATAGCAAATTCATGTTTGTTTGCATGTTTGCTAAGTAGTATTAAGCCTGCTAATGTAGCTAAAGCTTTGAAAGATGCTGACTGGGTTAGTGCAATGCAAGAAGAACTTGGTCAATTTGCAAGATTGAAAGTTTGAAGATTAGTTCCTCTACCCAAAGGCAAAACTATCATTAATACCAAATGGATTTTCAAGAATAAAAAAGATGAAAGCAGTTTGGTTATTCGAAGCAAAGCAAGGCTTGTCGCTCAAGGATATTGTCAACAAGAAGGCATTGATTATGATGAGACGTTTGCTCCAGTTGCTTGAATTGAGGATTTGCGCCTATTTCTTGCATATGCTGCTCATAAGGATTTCACGGTCTTTCAAATGGATGTAAAGACGGCGTTTCTCAATGGAATTCTTAAAGACGAAGTGTATGTTGGCCAACCTCCAGGTTTTGTTAGCAAACAGTATCCAGATCATGTGTATGCTCTCGACAAAGCTCTGTATGGTTTGAAACAAGCACCTCGGGCATGGTATGACGTTCTTTCAAAGTTCTTGATTGATAGCGGTTTCCAAAAAGGTTTAATCGATACTACTCTTTTCATTAAAAAGAAGGGTAAACATATTATGCTAATTTAAATATACGTTGATGACATTATATTTGGCTCAACAAATCCAAAATATTGCACAAAATTTTTAGAACTAATGGTAAAACATTTTGAAATGAGTATGATGGGAGAAATAAAATTCTTTCTTGGGCTTCAAGTAAATCAATTTTCAAACGGTATTTTTATAAATCAATCAAAGTACATTCTTGATATTTTGAAATGATTTGGAATGGAAAATTGAGATACGGTTCCCACTACCATGGTTGAACAAGCTAACCTCAAACTTGATTTAGTTGGAAAACTAGTTGATCATACTGATTATCGTAGTATGATTGGATCGTTGATGTATCTTACTTCAAGCAGGCCAGATATAATGTTTGCAACATGTATGTGTGCTAGATATCAGGCAAATCCAAATAAACATCATATGTCAGCCGTCAAAAGGATCTTTCGATATCTCAAAGGGACTATTAATTTAGGCCTTTGGTATCCGAAAGATTTTGGCTTTGATCTAATTGCCTATTCAGACGTAGACCATGCAGGGTGTCACTTAGATAAAAAAAGTACATCTGGCAGTGTTCAATTTTTATGTGACAAGTTGGTGTGTTGGTCGTCAAAGAAGCAGAATTGCGTGTCTATTTCTACAGCCAAATCTGAATATGTTGCTGTTTTTGGCTGCCGTGCTCAAGTATTGTGGATGGGTACTCAATTGACTGATTATGGATTCTTCTATTACAAAGTACCAATTTATTGTGATTCAAAGAGTGTTATTGCAATCTCGTGCAATCCGGTACATCACACTCGAACAAAACACATTGATGTGAGGTATCATTTTATCAAGGATCATGTTCAAAAAGGAACAATAGAGTTATATTTCGTTGATAATGAATATCAACTTGCGGGTTTATTCATGAAATCTCTGCCTTAAGCTCGATTTAAAATTTTAGTCGAGAAGTTGGGTATGATGAGTCGTGAAACATAAATTCTTTACCACGAAATATTTTTGTTAATAATTTTTTTTAAAATTCAAAAAGATTTTCTTTTATAAAATTTTAGAAAATACAAAAAGATTTTCTTTTATAAAATTTTAAAAAAATACAAAAAGATTTTTCTTTTATATACAATTAGATAAAAAGTTCAAAAAGATTTTCTTTTATAAATTTCAGAAAAAATCAAAAAGATTTTCTTTCATACCAAATTTTATAGAAAATACAAAAAGATATTTTGGTTTCTATGATGGATTTCGTATAACTCAGTACAAAACCCGAACTTAAACTGATGGATTTCGTATAACTCAGTACGAAACCCGAGCTTAAACAGAATGGCTTGTAATCAATTCAGATTACAACCCGTGCTTTAAAGAAAAAGAGAATGTACGTTTCAGTGCATTTATCTTTGAAAAAGAAGAGAAGTCTTCTTTGACTTGAGTCATTGATACATATTTTTCAAAATCTTTATGTGGTACTTAAAAGATAAAATCAAGTTGTCTAAAAAGTCAATGATCTCAAGTTGTTGAGTTACAATCGATTTGAATTTTAAAATGTGGTACTTTCAAGATAAAATCAATTTTAAAAGGTCTTCAAATCGATGTAATTTTTGTGAAAAGTGTCTAAAGAAATAAAGGACTCAGAAGTGCAAAGAGGAATTCCCTCATAAAGGTTTTATCGAAAATACGGTATTTTTCGAGGGGGAGTGTCCGTATGTTTTGTTGAAAAAGTTTTCAGAAAGTTAAGGAAATGGTAAATTGTTTACATTTCATCTTAACATATCCGTATTTTTGCGTTTTTAGCTTTATGTTAAAAATGTTTCTCGGCATATGTTAAGGGGGAGTGTCTTTACAATGATTGAAAACTTTCAAAGATCAAAATTTTCTTCTTCATATGATGTTAGTGAGAATGATGAAAAATAGAAAGAGAGATTTGTGAGAGAAAAATAGAAAGAGAGAAATGAGAAATCGTATACTTGAAAAAATGAAAGTATATGTCATGTGCTTCAAAAGCAAGAACAACACATGAAAAGAAAAAGAGAAAAGTATGCAAGAAAAGAAATGCCACCGCATACGAAAACAGACAGAGTGCTTGTTCTAAATTCTCTTGATCCTATCGAAATCTCATTATACGATTTCAGATTTTCATCATGGTATTCACAAACATTCTTTCTAAAGAAATTATCTTGGCGTATGTTGATTGAGTTGCACGGTGTGATTCAGTTACTCTCAAAATACTCCTATGATCTTTCAGAACCAGAATTGATCTACCCTGGAGTCCTCCTTCAAATTTAGGAAAGTTAGGTCTAGGTGATGGAGTTTGCGGTGCAAATCAACATGTTTTGAATGCCAAGTGGACTTAAGTGATAAATCTTTGAATGACATAGAGTGAATGAAAAATGATAAAGATGTCAAAAGTGACAAGAATATGATGAAGAAGGATCGAATGTTTAGCAAAAATAAAGGTTGGAGTTGAAAAGTGAGAGGCTTATAAGAATAGATAAAGGGTGTTTCTCCTAAATTAGGATAGAAACTGGATCAATTCATATATTATCGGATTTCATTCGTTGATTTCTGGTATTGAAGTAGACATCATGGACCCAGTGATGCAAATGCACAACCCCTCCTAACCACTCAAGTACTTCTCAAAAAGTATTTGTTTCATTCTCACGGAGATTTAACACATAATCTATCAACTTCTCATTCTGAGAATGTTGGTATTGAATAAAGGACATTCTGCTCCAGTCCTTGCTTACTTCCCAGGGTAACATAACACTAAGTTCACGAGATCAATGCTTATTTGGATTTCATGATCATATTTCCGCATCCTTATCATCGATATATTGATTTGATCATATTTTTTAAATATTTCATCAGGAATTTTCAAAGCATGATCTTGTGATGTATGAACTTCATGGTTAATGTGGAAGATTATTCTTACTCTGATAATTCTTCATTTCATCTTCTACAAAATACAATAACAACATATCTACCTTTCACAAGCATGACATCTTCAACAAATCTTATAACAACAAAAGTTATCTTTCAACCTTCACAGGAATGATAGAAACCAAGTTTGATGATTTGAGGGAGCTTATGGGTTAGTATAAGGGAGTATGTTTGTTTATAAAGGGGAGAATGTTTGATTCTTCAAGAGAAAAGAAATGATTTCAATTTCAATTTCATAGACTTCAAAGGATATTCTTCACCTAGAGCTTATTTTGGAAGCTTATATGATCTTGATGCTCACGATGAATCATAATCATCATGAGGGGGAGAAAATATAATCTTAGTTTTGGCCAAATATGAGGGAGAAAAAGATATAAGTATATTTGGGAAGAAAATGCAATGTCAATTCAAGTATATGAAAAGGGAGAAGATATAAGAAAGAGTATATAGGACAAATCAAGATAATAGGCAAAACAAAATTGAAGTTTAAAGAAATCATTATGTTATAAGTAGTTTTATCGAGAAGATATGTTTTATCTTCATGATTGGTGAGGATTAAAAGAAATGAGAGAATGCAAAACCAGAATGAGAGAATGTATATATATTGTTGGTAAGGATTGAAAGAAAAGAGAGAAAGCAAAAACAGAATGAGAGTTATTTTGTTATTTTTCTTTTCTTATTGATATGTTTCGAGGTTACATCATCAAATGTTTAGAATAAGCTATAGTGCATCATCAAACTTAAAGATCAATCAAGATAGCCGGTTCAACATTTGCATGAAAATACTTCAACAATATCATCATCATCTTCAACAACAATTCTTTCAAGAAAAAGTCTTCACAATCAAGATCACTACTTCAATATTCAAGAGATGGATATGTGATTGAGGGGGAGCTAAAAGAGTATGAAGATTCATGTGAAAAGTCAAGTGTTCAAGTCTTTTACAACGCTATGCTCAATCATTATTATCGTGTTTCAAGATCTTTCGTCAGCAACATTATGGGGTTGAAATCTACATTCAAGATCAAGTACAAAGATAAAGATTTCATACAATCTATTAAAGAATCAAGTTGCAAAAGAAGATCAAGTTAGCTTTTAAGAATGTTGATTTTGAGTTCGAGAGTAGAGTTGATACCTTCAGGGATAAAGAAATCTATCCTATCATATAGGGGGGAAAAATTATATCGGGAGAGATATGCTACAAGGTCATCCTTAGCTTTCATAAAGAATTCTCAGTGTTTTCGAGCTTCAAAGAAAAAGAAAATGACGAATTACTGTAGAATAAAGTTTTCAAGCATAAGGAAGAAGTCATCATCAAAAACACAAATATGATAGTTCCTAAGTAGATCATTTTGGGGGAGAATGTTAGAAATAAAGAAATGAACTACTTGTAAGCACTAGTATAAAGTGCAGGGACAATTTGTGTTAAGATAGGAAAGTATAGTTACCAATCTAATAAGACTATAAATAGGGTATTTATGCCATGGTTAGATGTAACAACTTCATTTAATTAAAAGGCAAGTTAAGAAATTCTCTCTCTAATCACACATACTATTACACCTT
>BQNB010005455.1:33914-41414 GCA_026074375.1 Tanacetum coccineum | reverse complement strand
ACCCACAGGGATATCTGGCTTGTGGCAGCCAAGCGTTCATGAGCGACGTTGCCTTTTTGATCCTTCTATGTCGACTCTTCCTATCATTGTGAAGCAGAATTCACCAAGTGTTGGATTGATCACAATCCACCAATAGGGAACGTGAGCTGTGTTTAGAAACCGTCGTGAGAACAGGTTAGTTTTGACCCTACTGATGACATGTCGCAATAAGTAATTCAACCTAGTACGAAGGAACCGTTGATTCACACAATTGTCATCGCGCTTGGTTAAAAGCCAGGTGGCGCGAAGCTACTACAGTGGCTGGATTATGACTGAAACTGTCTCAAGTCAGAATCCGGGCCTAGAAAGCACAGCGTATGCCCGCCCCTGTTTTGCCTGACCAGCAGTAGGGGCCATCTGCCCCTCAAAGGCACAGTGTCGTTGCTAAGCTCGTGCGACGAAATGAGTCGTTCGGGCCGCCAATGAAGTACAATTCCCAAAATCAAGTGGCGGGTAGAATCCTTTGCAGACGACTTAAATACGCGACGGGTATTGTAAAGTGGCATAGGTGGCCTGCTGCCACGATCCACTGAATCACCCTGCGTCGCTCAGATTCGTACCTCCCCTCCTCAAAACATCTCACTCCATTTTTCTTCCTAGTATATTTTCCTAGAGTTATGTATCTAAAAAAACGCAAGAATATGGCCAAGTGTTGAGAAATTTGTTCATAAAAATCATTGGTTAGAACATTTGCAAGTGGTGGCAGACGACGGCCTATCCAAAGTTTTTGCAAGTGTCGGTATTTTTTTTGTTTTACCAAGCTTGGAGAAATCTGTTCATAAAAACGTTGTTGGTGAGAACATTGCAGTGTTGGTAAGTTTTACTTGACATACGGCTAATCATTAATCTTGCTATTTCTTTCAATAGAGGGAGTATCGAGGAGCTCAAAAATCCAAGTAGAGAATCCAAATCTATGACGTATTTCATCAACCGTTGTAGATGATTACGTGCCGGGGCCATTCTTCGTTGTGAAACATTTGTCAAAATGCCAAACCATCTCGGAAGCACTAAGTTTTGACATCGGATAAAAAAACAAAGGGGTGCAACACGATGACTTCCCTAGCGGGTCACCCAAGGCCAGTACTACACTCGCCCAAGCACGCTTAACTGCGGAGTTTCTGATGGGAGCCGGTGCATTAGTGCTGTATGATCGCACCCGTCATAGTTTTGCACAAGTTATCTATGTTATAGTCAATTTGCAACAATATAAGAAACTTACATGACGTCGTTCGTTATGCCGAAGCGCACGCCCGTACGCGTTGTGAAACGATTGAATTCGCTAAAAATATGGTAATTTCAAGAAATATCAAAAAAATAGTAATTATCAAAAAATATCGTCTGAATCCTACGTCCGAGTTACAAGTTACGACGCTTTAAAGTTTATGCCGACCAACCCCATAAGACGGATGTGAAAGAAATAAACGCAGGGAAAGTGTCAGTAGCAACACCAGAGACTTGGCGATCATGCCAAGTCAACGTCACAATGAATACGCTCAAGATTAACGAAGTTCGAATAACACTTGTCCGCGAAAATGTCATTCTCAAAGTCAATCATTATGATATCATAAGAAATAACATCATCGCATGTCCAAACTTTGCTGCAAACGACGAAAAAACTAAAACGGCGAGTACAACACATCTCAAAGTGGTTACACCCGAAAGCCGCGAATATCCTATCTATCATTCAACAATGTTCATTTCATCCGTCGCCCAAGAATCGTCGTGCCAATCCGGCCACGTTTCGTCGACTTCCGACTCGGTCGTCACGTGACGCCGCGTTGCAAACGAGACCCTCTCGAGAAACCCAAAAATGCTTTTTATTTTATTTCAAGTCCTCATGTTCATCTTAGAGATGGCACACAAAAAATTTCGGCTCAATACGAAGTCAATCGAATGAGTTATGTGAAAATACAAAATAGTATGACGACACAAAAATTTAAAATGTCTTTTCCTGTCACATAAGTTTTTCTCAATAAAAATTATATATAGGGGGTATCCATGTCTCTCTCACACCTTGGTGCCCGACAAGGTTGGTAGTTGCTATCTGATCCGAGGTTTCCTCATCTGTTCCTAGGCCCGTGTAGACCCAACCAAGGATCTAAGAAGCGAGATCGGAACATGATCAGGTTTCCTCGCCCGCGTATACCAGACTTGACCAAGTTTCCTCGCCGACGTAAACGTGCCCCCGACGGTTCCTCCTCCGCACGCGTAGCGACTTACCAAGGTTCTCGCACGTCGTAAACCTGCCCCGACCGTATCCTCGCACGTCGAGCGACTGGAACCAATAACTTTCCTCGCACGACGACACCGGCCACCGGGAACGGTTCCTCGCACGTCGTAGCGACTTTGACCAAGTTACTCACAAAAACGTCGTAAACCGCCCCGACGTTCCCTCGCACGTCGTAGCGACTATGACCAAGTTTCCCTCGCACGTCGTAAACCTGCCCCGACGTTTCCGTCAACTTTCCTCGCTACGTCGTAGCGACTTGACCAAGTTTCCTTTCCCTCGCACGACGTAAACGTGCCGCCGACGGTTCCATCGCATGTCGTGCGACTTGACCAATTTCCCTCGCACGACGTAAACCAGCCCCGATGGTTTCCTCGCACGTCGTAGCGACTTGATCACTAACTCTCTTCTCTCTCTCATACGACGTAAAACCTTGCCCCGACGGTTCCTCGCACGTCGTAGCGATTTTTACTTGACCAAGTTACTTCGCACGTCGAAAACCTGCCCCGACGGTTCCTCGCACGTCGTAGCGACTTGACCAACTATACTCGCCACCGACGTAAAACCTGCCCCGACGGTTCCGTCGCACGTCGTAGCGATGACCAACTTTTCCTCGCACGACGTAAACCTGCCCGACGTTTCCTCGCACTCGTATCGGACTTACCAAGTTTTTTCCCCTCGCACGAACGACGTAAAACCTGCCCCCCCGACGTTCCTCGCAAACACGTCGTAGCGACTTGACCAAGTTTCCTCGCACGACGTAAACCTTCCCCGACGGTTCCTCGCACGTCGTAGCGACTTGGAAAAAAAGTATGACTCCTCAAAAATTTAGTGTCTGTTCCTTCAACTTAAGTTTTTTCCTCAATAAGTATAATAGGGGGTACTATGGTCCACTCGCTCACCTTGTTGCCCGACAGGTGTGTATTGGGGGCTAAATGATTCTAGTTTCCTCATCGTTCCTAGGCCCGTCCAGTAACCAACCAAGGTTCCTCGCACGTCGTAAACCAGCCCCGACGGTTCCTCGCACGTCGTAGCGACTTGAACAAGTTTACTCGCACGACGTAAACCTGCCCCGACGGTTCCTCGCACGTCGTAGCGACTTGACCAAGTTTCCTCGCACGACGTAAACCTTCCCCGACGGTTCCTCGCACGTCGTAGCGACTTGGAAAAAAAGTATGACTCCTCAAAAATTTAGTGTCTGTTCCTGTCACTTAAGTTTTTCCTCAATAAGTATATATAGGGGGTACCATGGTCACTATCTCACCTGGGTGCCCGAGGGGGTATGGAGCCGGCTATCTGATTCGAGGTTCCTCATCGTTCCTAGGCCCGTCGTAGACCACCCAAGGTTCCTCGCACGTCGTAAACATGCCCCGACTCGCGTCTTCCTCGACACGTACGTAAAGACGACTGACCAACTTTCCTCGCATGATGAACCTGTTGGTTGTCGGCGGACTGCTCGAGCTGCTCACGCGACGAGAGCGCGTCATCGCGTGCCGGTCAGGGGACGGACTGGGAACGGCTCTTTCGGGGGCCTTCCTCGGGCGTCGAACAACCAACTCAGAACTGGTACAGACAAGGGGAATCTGAGTGTTTAATTAAAATAAAGCATTGCGATGGTCCCTGCGGATGCTAACGCGATGTGATTTCTGCCTAGTGCTCTAAATGTTAAAGTGAAGAAATTTAACCAAGCACGAGTAAATAATGGGAGTAACTATAACTCTCTTAAGGTAGCCAAATGCCTTTGTCATCTAATTAGTGACGCACATGAATGGATTAACGAGATTCCCTTTGACCCTGTCTACTATCTAGCGAAACCATAGCCAAGGGAATGGGCTTGGTAGAATCAATTGGGAAAGAAGACCCTGATGAGCTTGACTCTAGTCTGACTTTGTGAAATGAATTGAGAGGTGTAGTATAAGTGGGAGCTCTCAGGAGAAAGTGAAATACCACTACTTTCAATGTTATTTTACTTATTCCGTGAATTAGAAGCGGGGCAATGCCCCTCTTTTTGGTCATAAGGCTCGCTTCGACAGGTCGATCTGGGTGGAAGACATTGTCAGGTGGGGAGTTTGGGTGGGGCGACACATTGTTGAGAATCGTTTAAGTCCATCTAGGATTAGTTTTACAGATAACTTATATACGCAGTGGAATAATAAAGAACAATAAGTTATCAAACAAGGTTTTACTACTATTAATCTACAGCCCCAAGGTCAAATGATCCTTGGGGCTAATCTAACTAATACATAAACTAACTAACTATTAGACTCTCATTGGAGAGATCTAACTATGATGGATTAAACAGACGCCCTACATCTCTTTATATACTAGAGATGCTAGGGTTTACAAGAAAACCTAGCTTACATAGGAAGCTAACTTAATATTTCACATTAAGTCCTTGTTGTTTCTTCTTTCTTTGTTTCTACATATTTAGTTTTGTAATCATCAAATCTCAGATCCCAACAATCTTCCCCTATTTGATATTACAAAACAATCTTTATATATGAAACAACCTCAAAGCTTCCCCTTGACTTAAGTTCTTCTTGAACATGTCACCACACATAATAAGCTGCAAATCATATCTTTGTAGTCTTCTTCCCCTTTTTGTAATCTTCCTATAGGGGTCTTCTATAGATATGCAACTTGTAAACACTTCCCCTCCAGTGGTGCATGTAGATGGTTAAACAGTTAAACAGTTAAACAATAAGCTTCCCCTGAAACCAATATGTTTACCATCTCTTGAATCTCAAACTCTGTAGGCTCTATGTAGTGATCACTGATGAAGAAAACTGAGTATAACGAATTTGATGAAGAAGTAGAATCTCTCAAACTTGTGTCTTATGTCTTGCACTATCCACGTGACGTCGAACTTATAAATAAATCTGTGAAATATAAGTAGACCGCAACCTCTTGACAAAGTCCTCATCTTCTATGAGACACACACTAAGTGATAGCAAATGTGAGCATTGAGCACCTATAAGAAAAATCACACACCTTTGCTAGATTTGTCAAGTCTTCGTCAACACCTTTTAAGCACGAACAAGTTATCTTAAAAGCCAACCATAACTTTAAGATATGATAAGAACACGCATCTGTGAAACTCAACTACAACATCAAATAAGCAATATTCAATTGTCTTCATAATCACATCTTCAAATAATCCTAAAAATATGAGCCATAAATCAATAAGAATAAACTGTTGTATAAAATAGTTCCATCCGAGATCCAAACGCGTCTGTTGTCCCATATCGGACAAAGCTAGCAGTACAAAGTACTCTGGCAGTACTAACAATCAAACCCATCAGTACTAATACTAGAAAATGCCTAGCAGTATTAACTGCTATATGCTAGCAGTACAAATCATCCAAAAACTAACGAGTAGTAGTAATCAACCCATACTAGCAGCATTAATTAATAAAGAAGAAAAATAAAGTAGCACGGGCAACACTAAGTGACATCAAGCAGCACTAATTTACAAAAGCAGTATTAAACGTATATGGGCATCATTAATCATTTATCTTGGCAGCACTAACCACGAACAGTACTAACCATAGATTCCAATGAGTCCCATTAGTAGCATCAAAGATGACTTCACAGCAGCATTAACCAACATACAGTAGATTATTAATGGAATAAATCTCAATCCCTAAAAAATCTACAACCAACTTCCATACCCACGACACATATATAGGAAGGATATAATATAACAATCCTTAAAAATTTGGAATTATAACTGATCCTAAATCTGCAAATCCAAAGTTACTTCCATAAAAGTCGCATCCATAACTTGTAGACTGCCAAAAAGCACGCTTCCATATTCACATCTGGTGTATGACTTTTCTTCGTAACTTTTATCATCAAGAAGAATCAAACTATTCAATACCTGATGTAATATTAAATCCCACGTCTGCTCTTTCTTCAATTGCAATCACCAAACCAAAACCTGCTGCTTCTAATGGACATCAAACCATAATTAAACATAACAATGATCATACCCATCATCATGTCACGCAACCAGCTGCTACTTTGTTTACATAACCTTCTATGTTGCTATTGTGCAAATCAAATAGCAGCTTCTAATGTCGCACATAATTGTGAACCATCATATCTAAAACTTTTTGACCATATTAGGGTTTAATGAAAAACCCTAGTTTTCACCATCTCAATAATAATCATAATCGTCCCTTTTTTTAAGTATCCAGACGACGCCTCTTTAGCGACACTTTCTCTGTTACTAAACTATCACTAATCTTCTTGTTTAACTGCTGCTATCAGAAACACCTTCAAGCACAATACCAAAAACCTTGAACAAACCCTAGATCAAGAGCAACCTGCTCTGATACCACATATTGATAATCGTTTAAGCCTATCTAGGATTAGTTTTATAGATAACTTATATACGCATCAGAATAATAAAGAAGTTATCAAACAAGGTTTTACTACTATTAATCTACAGCCCCAAGGTCAAATAATCCTTGGGGCTAATCTAACTAATACATAAACTAACTAACTATTAGACTCTCATTGGAGAGATTTAACTATGATGGATTAAACAGACGCCCTACATCTCTTTATATACTAGAGATGCTAAGGTTTATAAGAAAACCTAGCTTACATAGGAAGCTAACTTAATATTCCACATTAAGTCCTTGTTGTTTCTTTTTCTTTGTTTCTGCATATTTAGTTTTGTAATCATCAAGTCTCAGATCCCAACACACATCTGTTAAAAGATAATGCATGTGTCCTAAGATGAGCTCAATGAGAACAGAAATCTCGTGTGGAATAGAAGGGTAAAACCTCATTTGATTTTGATTTCCTGAACGAATACGAACTGTGAAAGCGTGGCCTAACGATCCTTTAGATCTTTAAAGTTATGCCGAGCGTGGCCGACATTTGTGAAACGATTTAATTCGTCCAGTCAGTTTTCCATGAGCTATATATCAAAAAATATGGTAATTCAAAAAAAATTCGTCTCAATTTTACATCCGATTAAAAAGTTATGATGCTTTAAATTTATGCCGACCTAACTACGTAGACGTTTGTGAAAGAATTAATCGAGGCAAGTGTCGTCACAACACCAGAGGCTTTGCGGTCATACCAAGCATCATCACAATGAATACCCTCAAGATTACCAAGCTCGAATAACACTTGTCGCAAAAATGTCATTCTTAAAGCAATCATTTATATTAATAAGAAAAAACATCATCGCAAGCCAACTTTGCTTCAAACGACAAAAA
>BQNB010005455.1:21414-28914 GCA_026074375.1 Tanacetum coccineum | reverse complement strand
ACAAAATTGTCATTTATAAATTTGATTTTCAATCTTATTTGATTTGAAAATGAAAAGATAGATGTTATTTCTAAGTTGACTTATAAAAACGACCATCTAAATCACGTTTTCACGACTCGGACTATGAAGCAATTTGATGTAAAATGACATTCCAGACAACTTTTCTGCTTTACCCGAGACCCGAAAACAAGCAGAAAATGACTGAAATATCCTCGCAAAAATTGTGAACATCGCACACAACGCATACCGACCCGAAAATAATTAAATTAAATTTAATTATCACTTTTTATTAAATAAAAATATTTAATAAATTTATTAACATTTTATTAAAAGGCGTTTAATTAAAAACGCGAATAATCAAGTTTGCAAGTTCATTATACGAACAAAGCTTACCCGATGACTACACGATAAATAACGAACAATTTTAAATGTTATGAAACATTTATGAAATAATAGGCGAGTGAATACTCTTTTTTATAGGAAAAATGATTTGGAAAACAATAGCGCAAGTTTCGTGATTCGAATCGACCGTTAACTAGTTCAAACAAGTCCCGAACCGATAACTATCAAAACTACATTAAAAATTTACACAATGACTCCTCAACTATTAGGCTCTTGCCACTTTCTTTTGAAACTTTTGGGTATATAAACCCAAAACACTCTCATATTTTTTGATAAAAACAAACACACACCCCTCTCCTCTCTTTTTTCCGGCGAGCTCCCACTGTCGCCGCCATCTTCTTCTGCCACCCTCCGGCTACCACCACTTTTCCGGCGAGTTTTCCGACTAAGTCCCAAAAACTCTCCCCATCACTCGATCTACCCGATCCCCACCATCACTCGCCGCCACACACCACCACCACAGCCGCACCTCCACCCACAGCCACCTTTACCAGCTGGTACACACCACCTCCATCCGACACCACCACCACAACCACGCACCAGCCAAGGGTGCGTTTGGCTGTCATAAACCCAACAAGGGTGTGCGGGTTTCGGGACAGCCACCACCGAAAGGGTGCGTTGGTTTTATGGTCACCGAATGGGTGCCTGGGTTTTTTGGGAGCCCCAAAAAGGGATGCGTTTGGGTTGCTGTCATGACCCAAAGAGGGGGGGGGGGTGCAGTTGGTTCTATCACTACAAGGGTGGGTTCACAATCAAAGGGTGCGTCGGGTTTGTGGGTTCACAACTAGGGTGCGTTGGTTTGATTTGTATCAACACTCAAAAGGGTGCGTTTTGGGTTGATAAAACACCACAAGGGTGTGTTTGTTTATGTGGTTTTACACCACACAAGGTGCGTTGGGTTTTGATTCACAGCCAAACGGGTGCGTTTGGTTTGATACTCAGCCACGGGTGCGTTTGGGTTGGCTGCGAAACAGCCAAGGGGGTGTTTGGTTGTTCATAAACCGCACAAGGGTGCGTTTGGGTTGGCTGTGAAACAGCCAAGGGTGTGTGTGGTTGGTCTTAAGCACCAAAGGGTGCGTTTGGGTTAATAGTCTCACCAAAAAGGGGCGTTTGGTTTAGCAATTAGGTGCGTTTGGGTGAGTAGGAAAAACCAATAAGGGTGCGTTTGGTTTATATAAATTAGATAATGACTGTAACACCCCCAAAAATACAACAACGCAGCGGAATACCACTTTGGGGAGTTACTTCATAATACGCAACACTAGATACAAGAGAACGACCTCTAGGTGTCGTTTGAAAAATAACATTTGTTGATTTAATAAAAATCTGAATTTAATATAACATTTGTCCCATAATTGCATCACAATGAAAAGCTTGTATGTATAGACTCCAATGCACTTCAAGAAATCCGAGCATATAATTTACCTGAGAAAAACATGCTTAAAACGGTCAACATAAAGTTGGTGAGTTCATAGGTTAGTTTAAGTATGAATGTAAGTTTCAACAAATATATTTATCCACTGTGTCATCACAGTACCATGTAAAATGTTTATAAAATATGCACGACCCATTTTATGTCACCAAAAGTACCAATATTATCCCAAAGATTTTATAAAGAATGCATGGTTAATTTAATGTCACCCAAAAGTACCAATCTTATCCCAAAGATTTTTATAAATAATGCATGACAAATTTAATGTCACCAAAAATGTATCCCTGGCACCTCGTGCCTATCGATTTCCTGAAAATAATATATACAAGGTAGGACCGCAAGAATTTTCCCTGTAATACTACAACAAATGCAGACATCACAAAACCAGATTACTGTTACACTAAGCTCATGACACTGAAGCTCGACGTATATTAGCTATTTTAGCCATTATGCCCATACAGATGTTGTAACCCGCAACATCCAAAACCGACCTGTTATAATATTCGTTCCCGGTGATAGCTAGTCACCGGAACGAGGGTTGTCAAACCCGATAGATCTACCTTATAACACTCGCGCTTCCAAACCAGGAATTAACAGTTCACAATAAGTGGGCTTAAAAGGGGGTTATTATTTATACTTAGGTACACACGTAATCAATATAAACTTTCACTTGCGTCCAATTTGTAAAACAAAGTATGTAAATGAGTTTGTAACAAATCATGTAAATATGAGTTTGTAAATATTCATGTAAATATGAGCTTGTAAATATTCATGTAAACACGTATGTAATCGACCATGTAATTGAATTTGCAAACAATTTAGCAACAAGCAAGTTCTCACCCCAAAAGTTATAAAGCGTATGAAAACAAGTAAAACAGGGGGCTATAAACTCACAAAATCCCTTAAAACAATCACATTGTTATAAGATAACCGAGTAAGTATAAGAATTTGTAGACAAGCATGTATCCCCCTCGCGGGTTATAAAACATTCAAAAGATTGAAAAGCGAGGCTATGAACTCACATTGATTAAAGACCACGATCAATTAATCCAATTAAATCACAACTGAATCTGCAACGATCTCGACCACGACCTATAATTATGTCGTTCGATTATAACACGTAATAAATACGACCAACGATGCGTACATCGTTACCACGAAATCATACATATTTTTATATGTATACATACATATATACATGTGATGAGAAATCCACTTGCGCGTCTTTAAACCTTAACCCTTAGTATATTTTATGTATATATACTATTTTCCGTCCAATATAACTTATCTCTAATATTTAAAGAAAGTTACTATTTTTAGACCTTCCGTTTTTAGAACCGAATAATGATCTTAAAACTATTAATTGAAATAATATATTAACCGACCTTTAGTTTTGACCCGCTATGTCTTAATTTTAAAACTGACAATCCTCGCGGCAAAGTAAAATGTCATTACGAACAACTTTCGTGTTTCGCCGGAAGGCTGAAACGGACTCGAAAGTGCTCAAATCGTTTAATTAATAGATCTGTCAGATTTAATATATTAAAAATAACTTATTTTCTATTAAAGTGTATATTTCGATTTCACTCCTGTTTCTTCGTTATTGGGAGTTAAAAGTCCCGTTTTATATCAAAACGTCCGTAAAAATATAATTTGTTATATTTTATAAACCAAAGTCTAAGTTAAAAGTCACAATTATCCGTTATAAAAACGCGCCAAAATCCGTTTTTAGCTCAAAACTCATCTAAAATACATTTAATATTGCTTATACATTAATATCAATCCCGTTTTAAATATTAATATCATATTTTACTTAGACATCACAAGTTTAAACAGATTTCATCAAATATACATTAAACTGATAATAAATGAAACAATTAATATATTTATGGTGCAAAACATGCAAAACATAACGCACCCTCTTGTGTCTGATTATCAAACCAAACAAACCCCCCGGCTGTCCTGGCTGTTTGACAGCCAACCCGACATACCCTCATCGGTTGTTAATAACCATAACCCAACACGCCTATTTATGTCACAATAACCAAACGCACCCTTGTCTATTCTATGCTAAACCACACGCACCCTAATCCGTTTGACCCGAAACCAAACGCACCCGCTGCGTGGTTTTTATAACCGAACCAAACGCACCCTAATCTTGTTAATAACCCAAAAACAAACACCCCTAGCTGCTGACCCGGGAACCACAACCAACAACACACCCTTTTCGGGTGGCTGTCCCGCCACACGCACCCTCGTGGTGCCACCCCCATGGTTGTCCAACAGCCAAACGCACCCTACCTGTGAACCTGCTAAACCACGCGCCCCTTGGTGGTTTCACAGCCAACAAACACCCTTTTGTGGTGTTATAACAAATCCAATCGCACCCTTGTTGCCCGAGAACGAAACCAACGCACCCTATGGCTCGTGTCTTCGACCGAACGCACCCTTGGTGCTTAAAATAAACCAAACGGACCCGTTGTGGTGGTGATAACGATGACGAGGTGGTGGTGGCATGGTGTAGTAGCGGCGACTATCGAAAAAGGGAGGGGAGATGGCGCGAGTGGGGGAGAGTGATGGTGGGGATCGGGTAGATCCGGTGGTGATGAGTATTTTTGGGTTTGGCCGAAAAAGTCACCGGAAAAGTTTTTCGGTGGCCGGCGGGCGGCGACGGCGGCGGGAGGCCGGTGGTGGAGAGGCTGCCAGAATTTTTGGGGAGGGAGATGAGAGCATTTTATGTATTTGTGTGTGTGTATAATTTGATTTGGAAATGAAAATTTAGTAAAACTTTTATATTTATATAAAAAAGTTTTAAAATTTGTGACAAGTGTTAAAAACTTGAGGGTGAAATTTTGTAACTTTTTCACAGGGACCAAATATGTAACTTTCGAGTATTATTTTGTAAAATAGTCGTTCGGGGCTCGTTTGAGCGACTTATCGGATGAATTAAAATACGAAACTTGCGCCATTGCGTTCAGAATCATTTTTCCGATAAAAATGAGTATTTACTTGATAATATTTCGTAAATATTTTTATAATATTTATATAAATATTCGTTATCTATTTGGTGGACCGGTTACGTCTCGTCTGAAAGTAAAACTAGAAATAAAAATTTTAACCCGCATATTCGCGTTATCAACAAACGTTTTCGAATAAAATGATGACTAATTTATTAAATATTTTTTTAACAAAAAGTGTTAATTAAATATAACATAATTATTTTCTCGTTTCTAAATCTTGCGAGGGCATGTCAATCACTTTCTGACTGTTTTCGTGTCTCGGTCAAAACTGAAAAGTTGTCAGGAATGTCGTTTTACATCAAATTGCTTTAGAGTCCGAATAATGAAAACGTGGTTTAGCTGCTCGTTTTTGATAATTCAACCTAGGAATAACTTATATCTCCTTTAAAATTCCAAAAATTCTCGGATGTTACAGCAACCATTAAAAATAACACAATGCAGTGATGTCAAATAACATTAACAACATTAACATTCAGGCTAGTATTAACATTAACATAAGAAAGTTCCTACTAGAAGGTTATTTTCATAGGAGATATTAACAATCGATTGATAGTATTTCAATTATTCTATAGATATATAATTGTAGATATACATGAAAGATATTCGGGGACGGGTTTGGGGACCCAAGGGTATTACCATCCCCGCCTTCATACCCACTTTTTATTATCGGGGATTCCCCAACCCGTCCCCATACCTGGTCAACTCGGGGATACCCAGGTTAAATCAGAGTCGGGTATCGGATTCTCCGTCGGGTTCGGAATTTTTGCCATCACTACATATAAAACATTTCCTTATTAGAGATGGGCATAACGTGACTATGGGTGAATTAATGAAGAACTTTATAACACAAAGTAAACCATCATTTCCTCGGTGACACATTTGGGTTCTTTTGTCGGAGACATGTCACCGGGGATACTTTTCCCTAACGACATAATGTCAGATCGCCAACCTCGGGGAAGCCTCGACGGTATGTGATTCTCCAGCGACATCATGGGCCCCACACTTTTTTCAGTCAACAAAAAATGTAGTTCGTCAAAACTTTTCCCCGACAACATGCCCACGAGGAAAAGTTTTGCCATTAACTATTTAATTAATTACTTTTTAAATTTAATAAAAAGTTTCCTCGGTGTTCGAGAAACAATATCCCCAGAATAAAGTTCAACAAATGAAAGGAGCTCGCGAGAGAGCTTATGCGATAGACGGCGGATTATGGTACTCAGTCGTTAGTTCGTATGTAATCAGCATCCATTAGCTCAAGTTGGAACAAGTCGGTTAGCTTCACAAACAGTTTACGATCGCAAGGATTCGTAATGGCAAAAGTAAAAATTAGAATGAGATAGGTCAAGGTCCAAGTGGGCCTTAAGATTTCTCCGAGTAGTAAGACTCGATGTGTTTCTAGACTTTATAACGAATTTCCCGGAGGTGATTATCGAGTTAATGTTCTTACTCGTCTCACAATTGGATACCATTAAGACCACTCATTTATAATTACTCTTTGCATAAGAGCGTCCCTCCAATTTATGTAATGATAAATCTATATAACTTATGGTTCGGAGGAGATTTATAATTTATTTTATTTAAATGAAGAGAGTCCAATCCTTTTAAATAAAAGCTTATTAATCATCCTACTTAATAAATTTCCCGATGCTATACGCGTACCAACATAACTTTCAAGGTGAAGGATGGACATGACGATGCATTGTGCTCTATGAGTATGAGAGAGTGTTCCTAACTAGTCTTCGGAGGACAGGGAGGTAAAACTACCCATAATATCGACCCGGAGTTCCAGATAGGTAGTGAGTACCCGGTTAGAGTAAACCAGGTTAAAAGTCTTCGATGAACCAGTCAACATAGCAATTATCATATAAATCCTCCTATTACAAGTCCCGCCCATACAAGACTTGTAATACTTAGATTTATACATAATCCAGTAAACTGAACTGTGACCGGTCTGTGTTTACATAGCATTTATTTATCAATCCTCATATTACATGTCCCGGCCCATACATGACTTGTAATACTTAGATTTCATTATATATTCCATGTAAACAGACTGTGACGGGATTGTGTTTACTAGCAATTATCATATCAATCCTTATATTTAAAGTCCCGCCCATACAAGACTTGTAATACTTAGATTCATACATAATTCCATGTAAACAAAATTATAACGGGTCTTGTTTACATATCAATTATCATATCAATCCTTATATTACAAGTCCCGCCCATACAAGACTTGTAATACTTAGATTCATAAAAATTCCATGTAATCAAAAAATTATAACGGTCTTCGTGTAGTACGATATTGTATAAAGCTATGAAGAAAATAATATTCTTAGAGACCATTGTTTAACTTACAATGTCTGAGAACGAAATGAGACCATTGTGCAACTCACAATGTCTAAGAAGTAAGATGAGACCATTGTATAACTCACAATGTCTTAAGAAATGCTCTGGTATTTATATAAATAACTCTTATATAAATAAACGTGCGATATACGCAAAAGGATGTTAGCATATTTAATTACATTTATGTAAGTATGGCATGTAAGTAATTTATGCAGACATAATGTAGCACTAGCAAGTAGTGTGTATGCACTTTGAAAATGTTTGATGTGATGCAATGCTTGTGAAAACGGTTATAGT
>BQNB010005455.1:1414-16414 GCA_026074375.1 Tanacetum coccineum | reverse complement strand
CCGCCACACGCACCCTGTGGCTGCCACCCCCATGGCCGTTCCAACTGCAAATTGCAATCATACCTGTGTAACCTTTGCCTAATCTTACGCGCCCCTGGTGGTTCACAGCCAACAAAACCCCTGTGGCGTTTACACAAAACCGAATCGCACCTTTTGCGACGGTGGTGATGTGGTGTTGTTATGACGATGATGATGACGAGTTGATGATGATGATGGTTGATACCGTGGTGATGATTATGATGAGATGATGATGGTGATGACAGTGGTGGTTTCGGTGGGTGAGTGGTGGTGGTGGAGAAACGCGAGTGGAGGCGCGTGGGTCGGCGGATCGGGTAGATCGGTTAACAAGGAACTCTTTTGGTGTTGGCCGGAAACTTCGCCGGAAAAGTTTTCCGGCGGCGGCTAATGGTGGCCGGCGGCGGGGCAGTGGTGGCCGGCGGCGGGGCAGTGGTGGCCGGATATTTGGAGAGGGAGAGATGAGACCTATGAGTGTGTGTTTATATAAAAAAAAATGAAATGAAGTTTTAGTTATAACTTTATATTTATATAAAAAGTTATAAATGCAAATGTCAAGTCTCCAATAGATGAGGGGGTCCTTGTGTAAATATAATTGGTAGTTTTTGTCAACTATCGGTTCGGGACTCGTTTGGGCGACTTAACGGATGAATCAACGCACGAAACTTGCGCCATTGATTTCCAAATCATTTTTCTGATAAAAATGAGTATTCACTCGACTACTTTTCGTAAACGTTTTATAAAATTTATTTAAAACGTTTATTATTTATTTTGTATATTTCCGATAAACTTGTCCGTAAAATGATCCTTTTACTCGAATATTTGCGTCTTCAACAAACGTCACTGAATAAAATGTTAAATAATTTATTAAATATTCTTATTTAATAAAACGTGATAATTAAATGTAATTTAATTATTTTTGTGCCGGTACTCGTTCTTGATTCTAAAATCTTGCGAGGGCATTTCAGTCACCTTCTGACTGTTTCCAGGTCTCAGTCAAAACTAAAAAGTTGTCAGGAATGTCGTTTTACATCAAATTGCTTTAGAGTCCGAATCGTGAAAACGTGATTTAGATGGTCGTTCTTATAAGTCAAGCCAGACCCTAAAAGTCAGAGGGTAAAATCGTCATTCAAAATTTTCGAAAATTCTCGGATGTTACAATGACACTTTAAAAGATTTCATATATATATTTATTTATATAAATTAAAAACCGGATCTAAATGGTGTATTTAAAATGGTTAAATAAACGTATTAATTATTATTTTTGTCTTTGTGTTTTTGTTTCAGCCATAAAAGGGTGTGTTTGGTTTTACTTGTGTTGGTTAATTGTTTGATGTCGTTTAGGTGTAATATAGAAAATACGTGAGTATTTTGCAACACGGGTTATTTAAAAAGGTTAAAAACATTGAGTTTTGGTAAAAATGGAGACGTTTCACAAACGAATAAGTTATGCCAAAATTTTTATAAATTTCTATGTTTAGTCATTTTCACTATAATTTCTATTATTTTAGAAACCCGATAAACGGACGAAGTTATGTGTTTTTAAGATTATTAATTTGTATTATACAATAACCCGACAAACAAACAAAAACTATACTTTTATAACGAGACAGCTATTTTAGCCACAACCCGTCAAGAGAACGAGATACTAAATTATAAAATATTATTTTATAATTCTCAACTAGAAGATAAAGTCATAACTTTTGTAAAAGCTTTACATACATCGTTTAAACATAACTTGTAACCTTAAAACTTACATTTACATTTATGCAAGAACTTTTATTTAATTAAGTGGTGATTTCCAAAAATGTGTCAAACTGTCTGGTTTAATTATTTACTCATACTTCTTGTATAATACTTGCAAAGTATAATATACTTTATATTAATCTTTGGATTGTTTGTCTTTATTATATAATTCACGGTATGAGTTATATAACTGTTATCTTTCATATGTAATATATATGGAATATATTACATACTTTGCGTTTACTTTCGATTTATTTTGTTTAACCAACCACCAAACCATTATAACTTGGAGTCTAAATCTTTTATCAACGTGTCGCGTTGATGTAATCATCTATCGGAAAACCCAATTCATTATCCTGGGCTAGTGGGTCATTAGCCGTTAAGATAAACTGCAACTTTTGGGTCGAGCCGTTCCGAATTCCGTTTGTGTTGTGCTTAATGTATGCACTTCTGTTAATCGTTCTTCAATATCGAGGTGAGTTTATAGCCCCTTGTTTTACTTGTTTTACATATACTTTTGGGGTGAGAACATGCTTGTTTGCAAATTCATTTACATGATTGGGTTAAATTCATTACATATGCATCTACAACTCGTTACAAAATGATCTACATACTCATTTACATATCTCACGATGAGATACAATACTTGGTTAAACTTTTGGATGTAAACACCTACTTGATTTTCACTTAAATGATTACGGATTAGCTTAGGTTGCATGAACTGTTAATTACCTGGAGGGTAAAGCGCGAGTGTTTTAAAATAGATCTATTGGGGATTGACAACCCCCGTTCGGGTGATTAGCTATCACTAGTTCGAGATCGAACTAACGAACGTTTTACCACGTCGGAACATAACTGGATTGGTGTCTACAGGGCCAACAACTACTTACGAACTTTTACCATGCCTTGAATAAAGTGGCATACTTATAAGTATGAGCCTCAGTCTCATGAACTTAGCGTAATCGTAATCATTCCTTATACATACATGAACATTTACGTTGCCTTGAATAAAGTGGCAATACATACTGATTTGAATATTGTATACCATGCAATACATACTTGAAATATATTGGGATATTGTGCTCATTACAATTATCATACATCGAACAATGAGAGATACATTCATATATACGTTTTGGTGAACGAACAAGGATTTAAATGGCCATGCATACTTTACAACTCTTTGATTGAGAACATTCATATATACGTTTTGGTGAACGTACAAGGATTTAAATGGTCATGCATACTTTACAACTCTTTGATTGATAACATTCATATATATGTTTTGGTAAACGTACAAGGATTTAAATGGCCATACATACTTTACAACTCTTTGATTTATAACATTCATACATACGTTTTGGTGAGCGTACAAGGATTTAAATGGTCATGCATACTTCACAAAAACTTGGGTTCCGCATTTATATTTACAAAAACCTATGAACTCACCAACTTTAATGTTGACACTTTTAAGCATGTTTTTCTCAGGTGATATAGATACTTGGCTAACTTGAAATACATTAGAGTCCAAACTTTTCAAGAATACTTTTCAAATGACTCAGTTAGAGGTCGTTCTCACATGACTTGTGCAATGTTATTATGAAGTAACGCCCAGGACATATTTCCGCTGCGACACATTTTTGGGGGTGTTACACCAGACCCGATCAAGGTTCCTCGCACGTCGTAACGACTTGACCAAGGTTTCTCGCATGACGTAAACTTGTCCTGACGGTTCCTCGCACGTCGTAACGACTTAACCAAGGTTTCTTACACGACGTAAACTTGCCCCGACGGTTCCTCGCACGTCGTAATGACTTGACCAAGGTTTCTCGCACGACATAAACTTGCCCCAACGGTTCCTCGCACGTCGTAGTGACCTAGTTGAAAAAGTATGACTCCTTAAAAATTTAATGTCTGTACCTGTCACTTTGGTTTTTATGTAATAAGTATCTATAGGGGGTACCGTGGTCGCTCGCTCACCTTGGTGCCCGACAAGGTGGAAAGAATGCAATCTGATATGAGGTTCATAAATGTTCCTAGGCCTGTCGTAGACCACCAAGGCTCCTAAGAAGCGAGATAGGAACCGATCATGGTTCCTCGGCCCGTCGTAGACCAGACCCGATCAAGGTTCCTCGCACGTCGTAACAACTTGACCAAGGTTTTTTGCACGACGTAAACTTTCCCCAACGGTTCCTCGCATGTCGTAACAACTTTACCAAGGTTTCTCGCACGACGTAAACTTGGCCCGATAGTTCCTCGCACATTGTAATGACTTGACCAAGGTTTCTCGCATGACGTAAACTTGCCTCAACGACTCCTCGCACATCGTTGCGACCTAGTTGAAAAAATATGTCTCCTCAAAAATTTAATGTTTGTTCCTGTCACTTTGGTTTTTATGTAATAAGTATATATAGGGGGTGGTAGGAGTTGGAAGGTAATGAAGTACGGGAAAGAGTCGGCATATTCTCGATTGATGTGTGTTAACGTGCTGACGCTAGAGGCAACTTTGGCCCTCTATTTTTGTGTTGGCCTCGCAAGACACCGACCGGGCTTGATAGAATCAAGCCTGCGATGACCCGATACCTATCGTAGTTTTTATTTTTCAAAATAAAAAAAAACTTGTCACACCAGTAAATTTTAGGTCAATATTTTAAACTTCCCCGATCATTATTTTTGATTTTTATACGTTACGTTTGAATCAGGCAGTTTACTAGGAAGTTAACTCGCGTAAATCTGAAAAACATCATCGGACGCGTTTTAACTTCGGATTTTGATTAGTTTAGATATTATATGAGTTATTTTATCTTTTCTAAGTGTTTCGTAGTTTACGATCACTTCCGATACGTATTTTTATGTTTTAACGTTTAATTTGTGTTTTTCACGTTTTTGATCAAACGAAACCCCGGAAACTCAAAATCTTTTCGTGTAAACTCTAGTTATCGTTCATATCATATTGGTAAGTCAAAAATTTCGTTCATAACCCCCCTCCTATGAATTTCAGATGCCTAAACCAAACCAAATGCAACCATAAGACTTGAAATTAATTCAAGAGCATCTTTTAAAAACCCCATGCATGTGTGCATGAAAAAGACACATGAGAATGTCATTCTCATGCACAAAACCATATGTTAGGAAAAAGCATGTGATCCCTTGGTCACATGTACTCCCTTTGACTTGAAAATTCAAAATCATAACATAAGACTTGAACCATGATCCAAATATTTGAACCCTTGGTCCTTGTGGGTAGTTTCGGCAGAGCAAGGGTGCACACATACCCTTGTGTGTGTTAGTCACTTGTTACTACAAACCATGGAACCCTAGACCATCCTTTGTCCTATAAATACCATGTTATACACACATTAGGTCATACTTCATTTCTTAGCCTCATCAAAATCTCTCATCTCATCTCTTTCCTTCTCCTTGCTCACGGCAAACAAACACCCTTTTAGGGATTCATTTTCTTTGATTTTTAGAAAGATCCAAGTATACCAAGTTCATATCTAACGTTATATAAGGTGTTTCCAAGTATTGGTTCATTGTTTTCAAAGGTTTGTTCAAGATTTAAAAGTTAGGGTTTCAAATTTATTAGTGGGTTTTCAAGATCTAGTGATTTTGGGTATAGATCTTATGTTGTTGCTTCTTGATCTTCATTCTTGTAAGCATTTCTTGATCTTTATTTGATACTTTCATTTCATTCTTATGAGATCTTGTTCATGCTAAAGAATCCATGTGTTTGTGATACTTTTTATAAAAAGAAATGAATTAATATTTTGTCATCTTTTATAAAAATGGAAGTAATATGTTTATGACTTTGCGATATTGGTGAGGTGAGTTGAAAAGTGAGTTGCAACAATAGAAATGAAGGGATTAGGTTAGTTTTAGGGGTGGTTTGGTTGTGGATTAGTTGTGAATGGAGAATAGGCTAGACTATGCACTATTGTGAAGTTTAGCGTGATTTTTGGAATCGTTTGTGAAATATATAGTTGCTGATCCGAAATATAAATGAGGTTTTAGGACACTTAAAAATGTTTTCAATAGTCGAGAAAGTAGTTTTTGGATAGCTTGTTTTGTATAGATAGATTTCCATATATTAAACACTAAAAACGGACTTAAAACGGCCAAGTTATAGTTAAATGAAACTTGAAATATTTTTCGGCAAAACCATTTTGACGTAGTGCTGATTGGAGTATAAAATGAGGTTTTCGGACACTTTCGGGTTGATTTGAGCCTTTTAAACATTGACGAAACACATAGAAACATTAGTATATTAAGCGGGAACACTAGAAACGTTAAGAACATTATTATGCGATGTCGAGGACTGTAAAAAGCGTTAGGTTTCTAAAATAGTAACTTTTAGTAAACATTAGCGAGATAGACAATAAAGGTAGATGTTTAGATTTCGTTAGTGTATTTTGAAAATATGGAAACTTAACGAATATAGGGGACGGTATTAACGTCTTGAAACTAAAATCTTTCCTAAAAAGGAAACTTTCTATAAATGGTAACTTTCGGAAAAAATGTCGGGATTCAACGAGGAACGTTATAAGTTCACTAAGTCATTTTTGATAAATAAAAACCAAAACACAAACACACATGGATGTCTTTCTATATTAAGCGTTTCGTGTATCATTCATTTTCCTAAGACGTGTTATTTATCTAGGTTGCGGCTAGATTTCTAGATCAACTTTCATTTACGTGATTTATCGTTCGCTCATCTTGGTAAGGTGAGTTCATAGCCCCACATTTTTACTACTTGTTTTACTATTGGGGTGAGAAACATTGCTCGTTTTCAAACATTAGACTCAATTGCGTTACATTTTTCCCAATCTTATTTACGTGTTGCTTAAGTAAATGTTGAAACTTATATGCCCGAGTTATCATGAACCGTTAGTTACTTATGATCAGTTGGATTGGTAAGTGAGCGCGAGTGTTGTAGATAGATCTATTGGGACTAATCATCCCCATCCGTGTAAGTAGCTCTTACATGATCAGCGGACGTATACCATGTCGAGTGATATGGTGAAGCACCATGTTGGCACCCGTCAGGGCAAGTTTATTAAGCACTTTGTATGCTTCCATTACATTTAGCCTCGGTATTATGAGGTTAGCGCAACATAAATGCCTTTTTATATGATATTGTATCTGTTATAATAGTCACATGAGTTTTGAAAAGTGTAGTCCATTCTTATATTAAATTCAAACATATGAATTCACCAACTTTATGTTTACGTTTTAACATGTTTTTCTTAGGTGCTTAGCTATGGATGTCTTTGCTTGCTTTATGGTGTCGCCTTGCATTGGACCGATTTTCAAGAACTATTATTATCTGTTTTAACATTGTTGTTAATTTCTAAAACTTTTATTCGCTTTCGCATATTATCTTTGGGCCTATGTAAAACTTTAACTATTTTCATTTAATGCAACGATGTTGGATTTCTAACGTACCCTTAGAGGTCATTTTTTGTATCTTGTGTGATGTTTATTATGACGTCACGCCCTCGGACACGTGTTTCCATCTAGGCCCCGTTTGGGGGTGTGACAGATTGGTTCCAGAGCCAAGGTTATAAAGAACCAGGTAGAATATTAGGTCTGGTCTATAGCCAATATGTGATCCTACGTGTTTATAATTGTATGTATATAATTACCATCGATAAGTATACGAGTATTAATTATAATACATTTCCAGAATTATATTATGTATAATTTTGCCATGATTATACTTTACATCTATATTTTCCTGCCTTGCACGCATCGGCATGGTTTCATATAAAGGGGACTTATATAAACTTTTGCTTGTGCATGTTATGGCGGCTTCAGCTATTGTTATTTCTTTAGATTCTTCTGACAAGAGTGTGGGATCACCGCCCTCTCGGGTTATTATTTTTGGTGCTATTCCTACTGTTATCCCTACTATTCCCGTGATTTATTCAAAGACTCTTGTCGTTTCACTTGTTGCTCTAGTGGTCGAGACGACTATTGTCGCTCCACCTACTGGGTTACATGATCCGATTCCATATTCAGATTCTGATTCTGATTTACCTGATGATAAGGCTTCACCAGAGTATATTTCCTCGTTAGCAGCTACTTCACCATTTTTATGTACTGATTCTTTAGAGACTTCTGATTCTTCTGATGGACCACCATCTCAGGACCCTTATGTTGTTGCCATTGCTTAGTGGAGGAGCAAGGTAGCATCACGTCGATCATCATCACCTACTACTTCTACTTCAGATATCCCTACTTATCCCATTCCACCCATACCATCTATTGATATCATCTTACCTGTTGATGCACCACCCGTGATTCATCCATGACGAGCTATTCTTATCCGATCCGAGGAGGACATTCCCATTGGTCGACTTTACCGTACTCATCCTGGTGGGCCATGTAGGGCATTAACCGCTAGGAAGTCAGTTAGGCCTTTATCTTCTCATCGATTAGCATTGAGGTACACATCACATCACTTGGATCATTTTACTTCTGGATCATCTTCAAGACATTCATCTTCAAATCATTCATCATCTGGGCATTCTATTTCGGGTCATTCTTTATCTGGACATACACCACCAGACACCACCGTTGCTGATTTATCCGCACCACCGAGATTTGTTTATCCACCACTTGCTAGGACTCCACGGTGTAGCGAGGCTTATCGCCGTTGGAGGTCTACCCCATTATCTACCATGTATCCATCGACGATATCTGAGTCATCAGCTGGGGATTCTTCTTCCGAGTCATCTGCTGGACCATCTCGCAAGAGATGTAGGTCCCCTGCTGCTACCATGAATTCACCTATCCATGCTACGAGAGCTTTAATTCCTTCCCGTACTGATATCCTTCCACATCGCAAGAGTTTTAGGGATAATATTTCACCAAAGGATAGTTGTAACACCCCCAAAATGGGTCGCAACGGAAATATGGGTTGGGGAATGTTACATCATAGATCAACAGCACGAGATAAGAGAACGACCTCTATATGAGTCGTTAAAATTGATACATTGGCTTAAATGGACTTGTTTGTTACAATAGCCGAAGCTTAAATAGTCCATCCATGAAAAGTAAAGATTTTAAGACATAACAAATATCCCCAAAGTGTAATGCATCCAAATCTTTATAGTAATGACTCCAAAATGATGACCACCAATGTATCCTTGTTTCCCGTACCTTATTGACCTGAGAAAAACATGCTTTAAAACGTCAACATAAAGTTGGTGAATTCACAGGTTTAGTAAATGTATAAAGTAGGACCACAAGATTTCCAATGTAAGACATGTACACATACAAATATCTCCAATAGTAATTTACGAGTGCACTAAGTTCATGACAAACCGAAGCTCGACAATATATGTATGCAATTTCATGCACTAAATGTGCCCAGTAGATGTTTCAAACCCGCAACATCCAAAATGTACCGACATGTATAACTTTCGTTGTATTAGGTACCTCCGACAAACTGATGAGCGCTATCACGATCCGAACTGGGATGATCAATCCCAAATAGATCTATTCATAACATTCGCGCTCCGCTAACAAGCAATTGACAGTTCATGAGGGTGGGGCAATAGTGGGTTTAGCAACTTAGGCCAACTCGTAATCAGGTTTAAAAAAAAGAGTACTTGCGTCCAAAAGTAAAACAATGCATGTTTCTCACCCAAAGGTTTGTAAAACAATATAAAGGTAAAAGCGGGCTATGTGACTCACCGTAGTGAATGATGTTTTTATCTAAATCAAATGAGTGAATCGCCTCGCAATTTTGAATGCAACCTAATTAATAAAAGGCGAATGAGTGCAGAATTGTATTTCATATAAATAAAACATCACAGTGATATACTACATCTACACACCACTCACCTAATAGTTTTTATTAATTAAATAAAAGTTAAAACAATAATTAACTCGTACTTTGTTAAATTAAAGTATTATGTACTATGTAATCTGTAAGAAAATATATTTTCGTTTATAAATGCTCGTTTTTGTAAAAAATATATGATCTTGAATAATATATTTTATTATTAAATTACTTGTTATAATAGAAATTAAATAAAAATATAAGTAAAATCGCGCGCGAGTTTTAAACTTCATAAATTTTTAATCGTTTCGACTCTGTTTTATTACGTTTCTTATGGTCCACGTCTCGTAATAAACTGATTATTTTTTTATCAAAATATTCATAATTTAAAAAAGTTTAACACCACAGATGAACTTAACTTTTACTGTTTACACAGTTTCAAAAAAAAAAACTACTTTTATAAAAACTATTATATTTTTACCTATAATTAAAATCATAATTCGTTCGATTAAAAACACCGATTCTCCGCGAGATCCTATGTCCATAGATTAGTAAGTTAAGAAAAATTATAATTTATTAAATTATAAAAATTTTAAACCACTGAAGAACATTATCATTTACTATTCATATCAGTTTATAAAAAATATGTTTTATAAGTTAATTAAATATATCTGTAACTACTGTAACTAGTTTGTTAAAATTCCCGTTTTTTTCTAGTTCTTTATGTCCGTGGGTTCGTAATTAAGGGCAAAATTATCAAAATGATTATAATTTATAATCAATTTTGACCCCTTGATGAACAGTACCTTTTATTACTCTTCATTCAGACAGTTTATATAATTATTTTTATAAAGTTAATAATCTTATATAACTTGTAAATTCGTATCTAGTTCGTTATAATATCGTAAATCGAGTGTCCTTACATGCTCACGCTCCTTGAAAATAGCCCTATATTTATAAAAATAAAACAAAAGATTTGTATCCTCGAACATTTCCAAATAAATAATATAAAGTCATAATTAGGTGTTTCAAATATAAACATGTAAGTTTACCATCATTTTTATATAAGAACTTTTGCACCATTATTTAACCAAGTTTAGTATACCGTATATTTCACATGTATTTAGTCCTCTAAATTCCATTGTTCCTTTGTCCCATAATGTAACAATCAGATACTTAATATAACTTTAAAATAAAACTAAGGTGGTGAATAACTTAATGCAACAAATATGTAAACAATAGGAAATTAATAAACGAGTATTGAAAACTTTAAATAGACCTTATAGGAATCAAGTAGGATGATGAACACAAGATGTAAACCCCAAACAAGCCTTCACAATCAAAACCCTAATCAAGAAAACCCTAAATATGTTTTCTTGATAATTCCTTGTTAAACCCGAATCCAAGCTTCCCAACACCTTGAGTAGTCTTAGGTAGTCTTAGGATGAACACTTGAATGCTTGGAATCCCTTGGTTGCAAAATAAAATGAAAAACCCTAGTTGTTGAAGTGAGAGCCGTGGGTATAGGAGTATAAAAAAGAGAGAGTCTGGTTTTGATTTTACTTGTTATGGAAATGTAAGAGTGGAAATGTAACCTAGGTCTTACCTTTATAGCATAACTAAACCATAAACCACTCTTAATGAAACCATGGTAGCTAGAGTGGTTACAGGAACAAGCTTGGAAGAGCTCTCCTCCTCCCAAAGGGTAGGCCACGGATTAGGAGGGGGTGAGTGTACAAGGATTTGTGTCACAATCATACTTAATAACATGAGCTTAGGGTACATTATGTAAGAAAATAACATGGTTTTAGGACAGGTTTAAAAGAGATTTAAATGATTTATTTTCCATGGTAATGAGTCTCATATCCGTTCTAAGATGGTAACAATTGAGGAAAATAAATAAATTTTGAGTATTGGGTATAAATGTGGGTATTTGTTTAAGTGTAGATGGGTAAAGGTGCTTCCGGGTACGACAGAAAGTAATTTATTGCGAAACGTAAGCGTTTTACGTAACCAACAAAAATAAATAATGAAATTTATTAAAGTTGAAAATAACCTGAAAATGAGAAATGTTACAATAGTATTGTGGAGGACATTCATACAGATGTGTTAAAGGACATTGTGGCTGATACTATGGCTGTTGAGGTTGTAGCAGAGAGGGATGTTGTGGCTGGAGTTGATGCAGGTATCGATATGAAGGTCAATGTTGAGGTTGATGTAGAGGACGAGGTTGAGGACGAGGTCGAGTCCAGTGATAGGGGTACTATGGAGGTTGGAGTAGATGTGGCTGTTAGGATTGGTATCCTTGATGGTATGCTTATGCCCGATGTTGTAGAGCATTTGGAGCAGGTTGAGGAGGGTTTGCAGGATATTTATGATCATGTTATAACAATACCTCTTCAGAGGATAGAGGACATTAAGATGGGACAGAGAGAGTTAGGGGCAAGGAGTTTGATTTCTAGTGGAGAGAGAGCTAGTTTACTTAAGCAGGTTGCGTCCTTGGAGAGGAGCAACGCGAGACTTCGAGGCACCATAATCATGGAGAGAGAAAGCCGATAGGTTTTGGCGACGTATGAGCTTTATGGAGAGTGAGCTTAGGCAAATCCGTAGGTTCCGCTACTATGACAGGATGCGATTTGGGAGATTAGAGACATTCGTTGCGAGGCGATTGGGTTTTCGTCAATGATGTTGTGTATGGACTTTAGACTAGTGGTAGAACTAGTTGGTAGTAGTAGTATTAGCGTAAATCAAGTTCCCCATTATGGGTTGAATGTAACCGACTGATGCTTTTATATATGATATGAAAAGCTTGTTTTGATTTTCTTGTGTGTTCGTCTTATTTGCTATTTACTTGTTTTGGCAAAACATGTTCTATTGTATTTTCCTATATACACCTTATTTACCATTTATAGTGGCTATATTTTGTATCGAATCTTACCGTGTGCTATGTCTTGTGCTATAGAACATGACTATCACTCGTTCAGGTATGACCCCGAAGGAAATCAAAGAACTCGTTAACTGATGAGTGGAAGAAGCGTTGGCCGCTTATGAGGCAACCTGTGCTGCCAATGCTCTCGAGGCTGAAAGTCAAAGCCAAAATGGCAGTGACAACGATAATGGAAATGGTAGAAATGGAAATGATGGAAATGGAAATCCAAATGAGAATGAGAAAGGTGCTAGGCCTGTTGCACGAGAGTGTACATACCAATACTTCATGAACTGTCAACCACTTAACTTCAAGGGAACGAAAGGAGTTGTCGGGTTGATAAGGTGGTTTGAGAAGATGGAAACAGTGTTCCATATCATCAATTATCCAGAGAAATATCAAGTTAAGTATGCCACTTGCACCTTGTTAAACAGTGATCTAACTTGGTGGAAATCACATAAGAGGACCATTGGAACTGAGGCTGCATTTTCCATGTCATGGAAAGAGCTCATGAAGTTAATGGCTGATGTGTATTGCCCAAGAAATGAAATTCAAAGGATGGAGTCTGAGCTGTGGAATTTGACCGTGAAAAACAATGACTTAGCTACTTATACTCAGAGATTCCAAGAGCTGACTATGATGTGCACCAAGATGGTCCCCGAGGAGGAGGACCGGGTTAAGAAATTCATTGGAGGTCTACCCGATAACATCCAAGGGAATGTAATTGCTGCTGAACCTACAAGACTCCAAGATGTTGTTCGTATTGCCAACAATTTAATGGATCAAAAGTTAAAGGGGTATGTAGTGAGAAATGCTGAAAACAAAAAGAAAGTTGGAGGTCAACCAGAGAGATAACCGTGGGCAGCAACCACCATCCAAAAGACAGAATGTTGGAGGTCGGAATGTGGCGAGAGCCTATACAGCCGGTAACAATAAGAAAAGGGGATAGACTGGGCCTTTGCCTTACTGCAACAAGTGTAGGTTACATCACGAAGGACCATGCACTATAAAGTGTGGAAAGTGTAACAAGGTCGGGCATATGGCTAGGGATTGTATGAACGTTGTTGCTACTACAGCTACCCAGAGAGCCTCAATAGTGAATCAGAGGGTTCTTACTTGTTTTGAGTGTGGAAGGCAGGGGCACTACAAGAATGAGTATCCTAAGTTAAAGAATCAGACTCGTGGAAACAAAGCTGGGAAAAAGACCGAGGAAGCTAGAGGAAAGGCTTATGTGCTAGGATGAGGAGAAGCTGACCCCGATTCGAACATTGTCACATGTACGTTTCTTCTTAACAATCACTATGCTTCTATGTTATTTGATTCAGGTGTCGACCGAAGTTTTGTGTCAACTACTTTTAGTACCTTGCTTGATATAACCCCTGATACCTTAGACGTTAGCTATGTTGTCGAACTAGTTGACGAAAGAATCTCTGAAACTAATACCGTACTTAGAGGCTGTACGTTAGGATTGCTAGGTTACCCATTTAATATTGACTTAATGCCAGTAGAACTTGGTAGTTTTGACGTCATCATCGGCATGGATTGGTTAGCAAACCATCATGCGGTGATCGTATGTGATGAAAAGATTGTGCAGATTCCCTATGGAGATGAAGTTTTGATAGTCCAAGGTGATAGAAGTGACAAAGGAAAGAAGTCAAAGTTGAGCATTATATCATGCACTAAAACTTAGAAATATATTAAGAGAGGTTGCCCAACGCTTAGGCTTATTTCGAGCTTGTAGCTTATGGTAATCTTAATTTGTTTCGGTCTCGACTTATTTATGGTTTATTGGTTTAGGCTTATATATATATGTATAAAGCTTATAGGTTATTTTGAGTCACGACTTATTTTGATTAGGCTTGATGAGCCTATTGTGTTCGGCTTAATGGGTTTCAAGCCCATTGGATTTCGGTTTATATTTTGGACTTGTATAAAAGAGATTATGGACTAAGTTTTGCTATCGGGCTAAAATATTTAAGACCTTAACGGGCCATAAGGCCCAATAACAAATAAAAAGGGAAATTGACTTGGATTGGATTTAGAAATAGTTATATTGGATTAACATTGGGCTTTCAGGCTCAAGAGGGGAAAATTGATGTTTTGGATTTTGTGAACGGATGAATGGATTCGTATAAGTTACGAAGGTAGAAAAGGATTTGAGTTGGACGACTTTGTTACGTTTGGGGATGGACGCGTTAAAAATATGAACTTTTGGTATTTTGATAAAATGGTGGGAAAACTGTAGAAAAATAATAAGGTTTGGAAACCTTGGAAATGATGTACAAACGAACGAGTCATGCCGAAATTTTGTGAAAATGTTATACTTAGAAAATATTTTGAAATAAATATTTTTGGTCAAAACGACTAAAGTACCAAAAAGGGGTGGCTTTAACTAATAAAAAGGGTTAAGGTCGATTAAGTGAGCGTGAATGTCATAAAATATGGCAAAACTTTATATTTATCCGGTTAGCCCGATAAAAAGGCGAAAGTGATAATAAATATTATTACGTTATTTAAAAGTATT
>BQNB010005454.1:86171-102136 GCA_026074375.1 Tanacetum coccineum | reverse complement strand
TCTTACCTCATCTTGAACAAAAGCATAGTGTATACGGATCACTCCGCCCTAAAATATCTCTTTGCTAAAAAAGATTCCAAGGCGAGATTGCTCCGGTGGGTTCTCCTCCTTCAAGAGTTCACATTCAAAGTAATTGACACAAAAGGAGCCGAGAATCTCGCGGCCGATCATCTTTCCCGATTAGAAAATCCTTATGAAAATGTGCTCGACCCAAAGGAGGTAAATGAAAAGTTTCCTCTCGAGACACTTAATATGGTGACTTTTCGTGGTGACTCAAGTACCCCGTGGTTTGCCGATTATGCAAATTACCACGCGGGGAATTTCATTGTTAAAGGGATGTCGTCCCAACAAAAGAACAAGTTTTTCAAGGATGTTAAACACTACTTTTGGGACGACCCCTATTTGTTCAAAATATGTGCGGATCAAATGATCCGGCGGTGTGTTGCAGGCCAAGAAGCTGTTGACATCCTCACAGCTTGCCATAGTGGACCCACCGGGGGACATTACGGTGCCAACTACACCGCCAAAAAGGTTTTTGACTCAGGATTTTATTGGCCCACGATTTACCGAGATGCCCATGACTTGGTCACCCGATGTGACACTTGTCAGCGTCAAGGAAAAATTTCGCAACGTGATGAAATGCCTCAAAATTCCATCCAAGTTTGTGAAATCTTTGACGTGTGGGGCATCGATTTCATGGGGCCATTCCCGTCTTCACGAGGGAACAAATATATACTCGTGGCCGTCGACTATTTGTCAAAATGGGTTGAAGCGAAAGCGCTCCCCACCAACGACGCCCGAGTTGTTTGCAAATTTCTTAAATCTCTCTTCGCCCGATTCGGTGCCCCTCGTGCTATCATAAGTGATCGCGGAACCCATTTTTGCAATGACCAGTTTGCAAAGGTCATGCTTAAATACGGAGTTACTCACCGTCTCTCCACCGCGTATCACCCACAAACAAGTGGGCAAGTTGAGGTATCCAATCGTGGCTTGAAACGAATTCTTGAAAGGACCGTAGGCGAAAACCATGCCTCTTGGTCGGATAAACTAGATGATGCACTCTGGGCCTTCCGTACAGCTTACAAAACACCCATCGGGTGTACTCCATACAAGCTCATGTACGGAAAGGCATGTCATCTACCGATCGAGCTCGAGCACAAAGCCTACTAGGCCTTGAAGCATGCAAACTTTGACCTTGAGACCGCGGGTGATCACCGTAAAGTTCAACTCAATGAATTAAATAAACTTCGTGATCATGCCTATGAGAACTCAAAGATCAAAAACCGCATTTTCAACGTCGGTGATCAAGTCCTCCTCTTTAACTCTAGATTGAAGATGTTCTCGGGCAAATTAAAATCCCGTTGGTCCGGACCGTTCACCATTGCCCATTCTTTCCTACTGAACCGGTTGGTTATCTTAAAAAACTCTGTCCACAAACTTCAAGGTGAACGTCCTAGAATTAAGCACTACTTTGGAGGAGACATACCACAATTGGTTGTCCCAGATCTCCAAACCTTCCCCAAGGACAAATGAATTCGGGGATTGGGTCAAGCTTAGTGACCCTAAACAAGCGCTTCGTGGGTGGTAACCCATGCTTATCTTAATCTTATTATAATATTATATAGTAATGAATAAGTGTTTTTTGCTATGAGGAGGTGTACCTCTTTCCATTCTCGTTTGCTTTTATTTTTGTGATGATTGTCCAGGATTGTCCTGGATTTTTAAAGCTTCTCGTGCTCGCGGTTTTGTCCTTCGCAAGAGTTTTAAATCCGCAGCTTCATTTGGGAAATCCAATATCCTAATCTTATTGATAACTTTAAATCTTTAAGCATACTTAATAAACGGCCTTTTTTAGAATTTAACGTAGAGAAACCCTTCTTAAAACATTGGAGAGGACAATGAATAATTCTAGGTATGGGGATCTATCAATTTTATATGTGCCTGCAGCCGTTGTTTTCACGTAATCCCGTTTTTACCACCAAAATTTCAAAAAAAATGAAAAATTTTAAAAATTTTCAAAAATAAAATAAGTGTTTTGTCACAATTTTGACTTTCCTGCTGGGTAGAATAAGAATAAATTTTGACTCAATCGAGCGTGTTGAGCTCTAGCTTGTTCCTTAACTTTTAGGCTAAGCGTTCACGGAAATTCGTGAAGAACGAAAAATGATAGAGTTAATTATGAGTTGGATGCTAAATAAGGATTATTTGGAAATCTTAAGAGCTCATGTATGTAATTTGTGGCTTTTTCTCCTATAAGCTCCTAACCGGATTAATAATACGTGCTATTTTTGGAGATTAAACTTAAATCAACAATTTTTATGTAGTTAATAGCAAAAATTTTAGTCTTAGTTTAAATTTATACTTAAATTTTTCAAAAAGAAGTCTTCTCTATATATTATAAAGTAAAATGAAAAAAAATTTATGTAAAATGATGAAAAATGAAAATATAATGAATAATAAACTGTGGGCTGATAAAAGTTTGCTGCATCTTGTCGGCTCACAACCGATGTTGCAGCCTTCTAAAGAAAGCCCATAGTAAGAATAAAAATCTGAGACTGATAAAAGTTTGCTGCATCTTGCCGGTTCACAACCGATGTTGCAGCCTTCTAAAAGGTCAAGGGTTACAATTGCATCAACGTTTTCCTGAACTTTTCTGGTTCTAATGTTGTATACTCTAAAAGCTTTGCTACTTAAGGAATATCCAAAAAAGAAACCTTCATCACTTTTTCCATCAAACTTACCCAAATTATCTAAGGTATTCAGAATAGTTAGAGGACATCCAAATGGTTTCATGAAGCCTATAGCTGGTTTAATACCTCTAAAGAGTTCATAAGGAGTCTTGTTCTGAGGCTTGACTATTAAGACCCTATTCTGTACATAGTAAGCAGTAGAAGCAGCTTCTGCCCAAAATGTTGTAGGTAACTTAGAGTCAAAGGAAGGGTTGTGGCTAACATTGGTTTCTAAAGCAGCTCAATGAGAGTCCTATTCTTCCTTTCAGCTACACCATTTTGCTGAGGTGTCCTTGCTACACTATATTCTCTTTTAATATCTTTTTCCCTACAGAACTCATCCATCACTTTGTTTTTAAACTCTGTCCCAATTTCACTTCTGATTATTTTAACTTTCTTATCCACTAGGTTTTCTACCTCTTTGATAAAGTTTTTAAGGATCTCACTTGTTTCATCCTTAGATCTTAAAAAGAAAACCCATGAAAATCTACTATAATCATCAGTGACTACCAAGCAGTCTTTTTTATGCATTAGACTACGATCAAAAGTTGGGAGCCAAAGAGATCCATATGCAGCATAAACAATGGCTTAGTAATGGAACTCTAAAAACCGCGTAGCCAATTGGCGCACTCTGAGCGACCTAACGCGTCCCTTGTGCCCCTGTGTTGCTTGCCCTTTTCACCGCAAACACCTATGGCAACAACAAGTTTTGACCTCATTCATATCTTAATTCCTTATAAGGCAAATACTCTTATAAGATTTTCTTTGACAAGTTTAATATTCTCTTAAAATTATACATGACCAAGCTTCATATGCCATAGCATTGATCTGATCAATCACGCACTACTAGTCGTGCAACTAGACTCACTCAATCAGACACTCCGCACACTCTATAGATACACACAATGTTACAATGACTCTCATTTTTCACTATACTTCACAAACAATACACTACGTATCACGTTTGATCAGCTGCTACGTAAGAGCACCACAATTTTACAGAGTGAGCGTTCTAGCATATATCGGGAGTTGTGAGAGCATGGTGGGCGAGGAAAGCTTGGGGAAAAGTATGTAGGAGGGATGAGAAGGCAGGAGGGAAATGTAAGAATCTGTAAAAGAACTTAGTTTTTCTTTTTGTCACACATCATTGAGATACTAAAGAGGTTAAACTTTATTCTCTGTGACAAAGTATTACATCATCAAAATCAAGTTATCAGTTTTTAAATAGTATAACCTTTGCCATATTTCTAACCTCTATTTTGCTGCACTCCACTCAAAAGTAACATAACCTCAATCAAAGTCTTTGTATTCTGAAAGATAGGCTATTGTATTCCAAACATGTTCCTTGAAGCATCCCACTATCAACAAATCCTATATCATTTAGCTGTGAATTGCTTGCACCACAAAACGTATGAAGTTAGTTATCTTTAGGGAGCGCAAGCCATTACAGACTTGGATCTGCCTCGTGCATCAATGTAATTATATTTGTTGAAAACAAGTGATGCACCATTGGGTTTGATTGGTTTCCAAACCTAACATGCTGAGGGCTTAACATCATTAAATCCCCTTGCCCTGACAGTATTAACATTTTATCTACCAGTATTAATATTTTGTCTACTAGTATTAACATTTTTGATATAAGGAACCTTTTGTAATGCTGTTCTCTTTGTAAGGGCTTTGAACGGTGATTGTGCTTTGATTTTGAAAATATGTCCTTGTTTTAGCACAATGAACTTTGATTTTGAGTGAGCAGTATAAGAATGCCTAATAGTAATTAAAAGACCTAGCATGTACTAAAGGTCCTGCCATGTTTTAACAGACTAAGAGAATTAATAACTTTGCATTATTAATAGTTTTAGGATAAGTCCCTCATTAAGACTGCTCTTGGAACCATATGTTTATGAACATTAGGACAACTATATTGAATGTGATCAAAGCTTCCACAGATAAAACATGCCTTGTTATTAAAAACCAAGTTACATCCTAATTGATTGGATTTTGACCATTCCAATTCCTTTGGTTTCCTCTAGGTATTTGTGACCTGTACATTTCTGCATACCTAACTGACCTCCTAACTGGTGTTTCAGGTTTAACAAACTCTTTCTTAAAAGCAATAGGTATAATAGTTTTCTTTTCAACCTTAGGGATAGGCTCAACTTCATCCTCATCATCTGACACCCAATCTTCAATGATTGGAGCATCATTATTTTTTCTAGCTTTCTTAGTTTCTTCTTCCCTAACTTGATTAGCAGGACAGAAAAACTTTTCTTTCTAATCTTTGTCTACCTTAAGTGGAGACTTAAACAGAGCTAGGAATCAAGTCATTTGTTGTTGTTTTGAAAGAGGTCATCAGTATTCTCCTTAGAATTATCTTACTCTTTATCACAACCAGTGGTTGGCATTACACTTGAATCCCTAGGACCATACTCATTTACCTCAGGTTGTTTGAATTCGTGTAGACTAAGAAATGAATAAATCTAAGGGTGTTGGTCTATTTAGAATCAAAGGATGAGGTGAGGTACAACATTGTGAGCCAAAGCCCTTTTTGCTCTTTCCAGTTATCTGACTTGCTAAAAACTGATCTAAGTGTCCTTTTGGATGATTTTTCAAAACTTTGCAATCTTAAATCCAAACCCTCTTTTTCTCCTTAACCTTTTCAAGTTCAGAGTCCTAAGTAATCCCCATTAGATATTCGTTGTGACCTACACTTCTTTTAAAGTAAAGTAATTTCCTCATAAGAAAAAAGAACTTCAATTCTTTATAATTAAGAATTTGCCCTTCTAAAATTGATAAACCTCTTTGTATGTAGAACAATCTTTAAAACGAGTATCATCTAACTTAACAAGTAAATCCCATACTATTTCTTAGAGCTTCACAAAATTTGCAAACAAGATTTAGAATAAGATTTATCTTTTGTTACCTTCAGAAAATCTGAGAATGCATGAGAGAGCCATGTTGCTTAAATTTCTCTTCTCTCTGCCGATGTTACTTCCAATCAAATCTAGCACCATCTATAGCACACATTGCCTTTTTTACAGAAAGCATCTTCTTCGTCATCTACTCTGCCTTTGATATGAGCTACCCTTGATTCCAATTTTGTTGTCTTTACTCCTTGGTGCTCTGCATTTATTTTATTTAAGTAATTGGTATGATATTATCTGATATGGTCTTAATTGCTACTATGGCATATGGATTGTCTTGGGCTCTGGCAAAAATGTCCCATTTTAATGGCAGTTAAAACATTCAACCTTTTGATTTATCATATCCAGCAGTATTGCTTCCATCAATGATGATCTTCCTTCCAGTTCTCTGATAGAACTTCCTTGCCCTCATGCTAAGTAGTGCCATATTCCACTTTAGATCCATCTCTTCCAAATCATCATCATGAAGTTGCTCAAGATCTTCATGAACAAGTTGAGACCCTTGTGGTTGAGTGGACAGAAAGGCATAAACTGTGGCATCACTAAAACTAGCAGTACTAGTTTCAGTACTAGCAGTATTAACCTTGGTGGTGCCAGTACTAACTCCAGTGTTAACAGTATTAATAGTATTAGTACTGCTTGGACTGGAAGTGGTTAGAAATGCCAAGTTCTTATCATCATTGTTAGCAGCAGCAGTTCTCTTAACCTTCTGTTCAACAATTTTAAAATTGTTGTACAAATCATCCAAACCCATAGTATCAAAGTCGGGTTTGTTCATCCAGACTACCACATGTGTATCCCATTCAGAAGGTAAGCTCCTCAAAAACTTAACATTTAGATCTTCTGGAGGAGTAACTACACCCAGAATTGCCAATCTACTAACAAGCTTTTGAAGCCTGTTAAAGATAGAATCCAGTGATTCTGAGCTTGAAGCATTAAAGTTTTCATACTGTTGCTTCAGCAAGGCCTTCTGTGTCTTCTTTGTTGCATCATTCCCTCCAAAGCGAGCTTTAATGGCAACAAACATTGATTGAGCATCAACATACTGATTGAAGGTAAGTTGATGTTCATTGGGCAGTGCCATTAGCAGTAGACTTCGAGCCTTTACATCATTCTTTTTGCAAATCTTTTCTTCAGCAGTAGAGGGCACAGTCATCTTCAATGCTGTTGATGGACCAGATTCTGGTGCTGTAACAGGAATAGGTACCCAAGAATTCCCATTTTCTATTACCTCCCATAATGCATAATCTTGGATCTGAAAGTACTGTTTGATCCTTATCTCCCACATCTCATACTCCCCGAGTTTGAGCATGGGAAGCTTTGCCAACGCATTGTTCTGAGAATTTTCTAACTCCATTACCTCTAGATTAAAGTTTCTCAAAGCACAGGCTCTGATACCACTTGTTGATCCCACGCCTTGATCGATTCTTTACGTAGTAAAGTATTTGTTACCTTGAAAATATCCAAAATAACAAAGATTGAGACTTTGTATGTATACCAAAGTGTATGCGGAATCTACACTTTGATACTCTAGAGATGTTTATCAATGTAACAGTAATAACCAAACTAATCAATGAACAATGAACCAAACTGCTTCAATATTATTAGGATAATACGAGTATTCTTGAAATACTAGGGTTACAAACCTTGAAGCTATTACAATCTATCTCTAAGATCTATGAAAAGTATCTAAAAGTTATATCTCAATACTAAACTTAGGATCTCCTTTTATAGAACATAAGGAGTCCTTTACAAAGATATCTGCCTATCTTTTAGGATCAGTTACAATTCAAATATAAACTTCCCAAAATAATCTCCATGCATTCTTATCTTCAATTCAGCAGCTTTGACCACCAGCAGTATTAACTCTTTTGTCTAGCAGTTGTAACTAACACTGGCAGTACTAAGTTTGTACTGGCAGTACTAACTCCATTAGTACTGTTAGTTAACCTTGGCAGTATTAAGTCTTGTGAAGATTTATTCCTAATACCAAAGCTTAACACGCTCAATCGAGTCAAAATTTATTCTTATTCTACCCAGCAGGAAAGTCAAAATTATGACAAAACACTTATTTTATTTTTGAAAATTTTTAAATTTTTTCATTTTTTTGTAATTTTGTTGGTAAAAACAGGATTACGCGAAAACAACGGCTGCATGCACAATCAAATTGAAGATCCCCCACCATACTAGAATTTAACATTGTCCTCAATGTTTTACGAAGGGTCTCTACGCAAATCATAAGCCGTTTATTAAGTATGCTTAAAGATAAACGTTAGTCGATAAGATTAGGATATTGGATTCCCAAATGAAGCTGAAGATGTGAAGCTCGAGTGAATGCAGGACAAAAACCACGAGCAAGAGAGGCTTCAAAAATACCGGAATTCCTGGACATATAACCACAAAACACAAAACACGGATAATGGTAGAGGCGAGCCTCCTCACAACAACAAAACACTTATTCATTACTAGCATACTATGGATAAGCATGGGTTGCCTCCCATGAAGCGTTTGTTTAGGGTCACTAAGCTTGACCTATTCCCCAAATTTATTGGTCCTTGGGGAAGGTTTGGAGATCTAGGATAACCATTTGTGGTATGTCCCCTCCAAAGTAATGCTTAAGTCTATGACCATTCACCTTGAAGTTTGGCCCGTTGGTTTGAGATAACTCGACAGTGCCATATGGAAAGACTTGGGTTACAGTGAATGGTCCAGACCAATGGGTCTTAAGCTTGCCTGAAAAAATCTTCAATCTAGAGTTAAAGAGGAGGACTTGATCACCAACATTGAAAACGCGGTTTTTGATCTTGGAGTCATGGATCTTCTTTGTTTTCTCTTTATAGATCAAAGAGTTCTCATAGGCTTGATCACGAAGTTCATTTAATTCATTGAGTTGAACTTTTTGGTGATCGCCCACGGTCGAAAGGTCAAAGTTTACATGTTTCAAGGCCAGTAGGCTTTGTACTCGAGCTCGATCGGTAGATGACATGCCTTTCCGTACACGAGCTTGCATGGGGTGCACCCGATGGGTGTTTTTTAAGCTGTACGAAAGGCCCAAAGAGTGTCATCTAATTTGTCCGACCAAGAGGCACGGTTCTCGCCTATGGTCCTTTCAAGAATTCGTTTCAAGCCACGATTGGATACCTCAACTTGCCTACTTTTTATGGGTGATACGCGGTGGAGAGACAATGAGTAACTCCGTATTTAAGCATGACCTTTGCAAATTGGTCATTGCAAAAATGGGTTCCGTGATCACTTATGATGGCACGAGGGGTACCGAATCGGGCGAAGAGAGATTTAAGGAATTTGCAAACAACTCGGGCGTCATTGGTGGGGAGCGCTTTCGCTTCAACCTATTTCGACAAGTAATCGACGGCCACGAGTATGTACTTGTTCCCTCATGAAGACAGGAACGGCCCCATGAAATCGATGCCCCATATGTCAAAGATTTCGCAAACTTGGATGGAATTTTAAGGCATTTCATCACGTTGCGAAATTTTTCCTTGACGTTGACAAGTGTTACATCGGGTGACCAAGTCATGGGCATGTCGATAAATTGTGGGCCAATAAAATCCTGAGTCAAAAACTTTCTTGGCGGTGTAGTTGGCACCATAATGTCCCCCAATGGGCCCACTATGGAAAGCTATGAGGATGTCAATAGCTTCTTGGCCTGAGACACATCGCCGGATCACTTGATCCGCACATATTTTAAACAAATAGGGGTCATCCCAAAAGTAGTGTTTAACATCCTTGAAAAACTTGTTCTTTTGTTGGGACGACATCCCTTTAACAATGAAATTCCCCGCGTGGTAATTTGCAAAATCGGCAAACCACTGGGTACTTGAGTCACCACGAAAAGTCACCATATTAAGTGTCTCGAGAGGAAACGTTTCATTTATCTCGTTTGGGTCGAGCACATTTTCATAAGAATTTTCTAATCGGGAAAGATGATCGGCCGCGAGATTCTCGGCTCTTTTTGTGTTAACTACTTTGAATTTGAACTCTTGAAGGAGGAGAACCCAAAGGAGCAATCTCGCCTTGGAATATTTTTTAGCAAAGAGATATTTGAGGGCAGAGTGATCCGTATACACAATGCCTTTGTTCAAGATGAGGTAAGACCGAAATTTTTCGAAAGCGTACACCACGGCTAACATTTCTTTCTCCGTCGTGGTGTAATGCGATTTCGCCTCGCTCATTGTTTTACTAGCATAGTGTATTGGCCTAAAGTGTTTTTCATGATGTTGCCTCAGGACCGCACCTATGGCAAAGTCGCTTGCATCACACATAAGCTCAAAGGGTAAGTCCTAATCGGGGGCAATCAAGATTGGAGCTTCGGTAAGTTTTGTCTTTAACGTTTCAAAAGCTTGAATACATTCATTGGAGAAGATGAACGGAGTGTTTTTCTCAAGAAGATAAGTCATTGGTTGGGAAATTTTAGAAAAATCCTTAATGAATCGTCGGTAGAAACCAGCATGACCGAGAAAACTCCGAACACCCTTGACAGTGGTGGGATGATGTAATTTTGCAATGACATTAACTTTTGCCTTGTCAACCTCAATCCCATTTTTGGAAATCTTATAGCCAAGGACAATACCTTCCTTAACCATAAAATGACTCTTTTCCCAATTTAGACAAAGATTGGTGTCTTCACACCTTTTGAGCATCTTGTCCAAATGGGAGAGACAAGTTTCGAATGAATTCCCAAAGACCAAAAAGTCGTTCCTTAAAGGACTTCCATCGTTCTTTTTGTTCATATCTGAAAGATAGCCATCATACACCTTTGAACGTGCCCGGTGCATTGCATAAGCCAAAAAGTAAAGGCATGCGACGTAAGGCGAAAACGTTCTTAAGGACATGTGTATGTGGTCTTTTCTGATCTTTAGGATTCGATGGGAATTTGAATAGTCAACCCAGAAGAAAGGAAACCATCGAGAAAACAATAGTTCTCGTTTCCCGTTAATCTCTCAAGCATTTGATCCATAAACGGTAATGGAAAGTGGTCTTTACGGGTGGCTTCATTTAACTTTTGGTAGTCAATGCATATACGCCAACCCGTAAACCTATCGAAGTCAGGGTATCAACTGATTTTCATCAATTTTAACAAGGTATAGCCACCCTTTTTGGTACGCCAATGTAAGGGTTCTTACCGGGGCTTACCCAAGGACTATCCGAGATCGGGTAAATTAATCCGGCGTCAAGAAGTTTTTCAACCTCCTTTTTGATGACATCGTGGATTTTTGGATTCACCCGTCTTTGATGTTGGACCGCCGGTTTGTAGTCCTCTTCCATAAGAATCTTGTGAGTACAAAATTCCGGGTTAATACCCTTAATGTCGGAGAGTTTCCAAGCGATGGCTCGCTTGTGTGACTTCAAAACCTTTATGAGAGCGGCTTTTTCCTCGACACTTAAGTCTTTAGCAATTATGACGGGCAACTTGTCGTCACCTTCCAAAAATGCATATTCGAGATGAGGAGGCAAGTCCTTGAGTTCGACCTCGGGAGGTTCATCAATTGAAGATTTATCATTTTTAGCTTCACAAATTTTAAGTTCTTTTCGAATTTCAGGCAAATAATTTCCTTGATTGGGAGGGGGTGATGATGGATCACTATTAAGAATTGCTTCAAGGAGAAGAATGTCCCCCTCCGAATCGTAATAAGAGTGATCAACTTCCGGTGAAGTTGGATCATCTTCAAGAGCGAGGAAAGCGTCGGCTTCCTCAAGAAGAAGAAAATCACTATCCCCGAAGGGAGTGAGGGTCGGAGAAGAGGTAGAAACGATCGGGTCATAATAAGGAGTGGGATTGCCACTCGCGATCACATCGAAGAAACCGAGAACTTCTTGGAAATACTCTTCATAACCCATATCCATAACATCGACTCGATTTACTGATTCGACGATATTGTAGGAGAACGTCCTAGTATCACCAACTTTGAAGGTCACGGATTGGTCATCATGTCTAAGGGTCATTTGTTCACCGTGAACATCTATCAAGGCACGTGCCGTCCTCAAGAAAGGTCTTCCTAGAATTAAAGGAACTCTAGGATCGGCAACGTAGTCAACGACCACAAAGTCGGCCGGAAAGAAGAACGTTCCAACTTTCACGAAAACATCCTCGGCTATGCCGGTTGGAGTAGAAATCGTTCGGTCGGCAAGTTCAAGTATCATTTTGGTTTCGGTCAATTCCCCGAGATTTAGCACTTTCCATATTGAGAGAGGCATTAGATTGATGCTTGCACCGAGATCGGCCAAGGCCAAGCATTCATCCATCTCCGGGAAATCACACGGTATAAGAAATCTACCGGGGTCTCCAAGTTTTTCGGGAAACTTTTTGAGGATGACCGCCGAGCAATTTTCATTCACCGGTGTCTTGGTCAATTCAATTATCTTGTCTTTGTTATTGAGAAGTTTTCTAAACATTGGGGCAAATTTGGGCATGTGTAAGAGAGCATCCGCGAAACTTAGCTCGAAATGGAGATTCCTAAAAATTTCCATAAATTTCAAAGCTAGAAGATCGTCTTTTTCACGGAGTTTCTCTTTGTTAGCCCTTGAAGGATATGGCAATGTTGGTTTAGTCTTTTGAGCAACAACGGGCTCATCACTTTGGTCATTAGTTTGGACCCCCGAAGGTTGGATGTCTTTGGTGCTCGGAAGCACCGTATCCTTTGTCACCTCGGTTTCGTTTTCCACCTCCTTAGGAAGAGAAGAAGTCGGGGGTGGAACTTGAGGTCCATCATAGGAAGCACCACTTCGGGTGGTGATTGCTTTCACATCACCTTTCGGGTTAGCAACGGTGTTGCTAGGAAGAGAACCCGAGCCCGAAGTAGAAGCGGCATTAGAATTCGCGATTTTGGTGAGCAAGTCCGTTATATTGGACATTTGGCTTTGCATGTTTTGCATAACCGCATCATTAGCTTTGACGTAGCTCTCAAAATCAGTCTTTGACACACCTTGTGTTTGAGGAGCCAGAGCTTGTTAAGCCGGAGCTTGGTAAGCTGGGGGTTGATTAACCGGGGGTTGATAAATTGGTTTTTGGTTGTAATTACTTCCCCGATTTTGGTTGTAACGGTTTTGATTATTTCCTTGGTTGTTTTGATTGTTTTGAACGGGAGGAAAACCGGGAGGTCGAATTTGATTCGCAACCATCGGAGGTCGGTAACCGGTATTTCCTTGGTTGTAGTTAACCGCGGCGGCTTGTGACACGTATTCTTGAATATTGTCACGATAAACGTTGCCATCGGTGGCGGGACAATTTCGGTAAGAATGAGCACCACCGCAAGTTACACAACTTTGCTCGACCGCTTTTACGGTAGCGGGAGCTTGGGATTTTTGTTTATCAAGAAGCATTGTTTTCATCATATCTTTAAGCTCGGCCACATCGGTGGTAAGAGCGGCTACATCGGGTGAAAGACCGGGGGTAGAAGAGCTCGCACTCACTTTGGCAACGATTGCCTTGTTTCGTGAATGACGAACTTTGGATTTGCTCTCGATGATTCTTAGGCATTCTCGAGGCATTTTATCCAAAAAATTACCACCCGCGGCGGAATTCAACGAATCTTGATCATTTGAGTTCAAGGCATTGTAGAATGTATCGAGTTGATGCAATTCCGAAAACCCATGGTGTGGGCATGCCCGAAGAAGATCATTGAATCGGTCCCATGCCTCATAAAAAGTTTCATCAAATCGTTGTTGAAATCTCGTGATTTCATTTCGAAGGTTTGTTGTTTTAGAAGGAGGGAAAAATTTGTTTATGAATTTCGAAACAAGATCATCCCATGTAAGAATCGATCGAGGGGGTTCTTTTTCAAGCCAAATCCGGGCGGCCCCCTCGAGGGAAAATGGGAAAAGCATAAGCTTAACCGACGTACTCGGGACGTTCGGGAACTTCATCGTAGAAGTGATCTTGTTGAAATATCGAATGTGAGCATGAGGGTCTTCTTTGTCATGTCCAAAAAATTGTTTATTTTGAACAAGAGTAAGCAAACCATGCTTAAGCTCAAAGTTGTCCGCGGTGATCTCGGGAACAACGATGGCATCCTCGTAACCCTCGGTGGGTGCTTCGAGCAATTCCGCCATAGTACGATTATCGGCCATCGTAACTACGGGAGGATCGGGAGGATTTTGATTAATTGGTTCCTCGAGATCAAATGGTTCAACAAAAGTCGGTGGGACTTGTTGTTGTTGACGGTTACGGTTACGGGTTTGAGAACGAGTGCGCATGCACTAAAATTAAATAAAAAAGAAAATTTATACTATTTTTTTTGGTTTTTTCAACAATTGATTCACGATTTATTTTAATAACGGACAACGAGATAAGACAACTTAAACCTAATAATCAACAAGCTTCTCGGTAACTCTCTAAAAGAAAAACGCACAAAGGAGCGGAGGAATAGGAAAGCGCGAAGCTATTAAAAACCTTTTTCCTTTAGGGTCGTAGTTCCTCGGAACAACCCGCCTTATACCCCTCTTAGAGTTTGTTTAACTTTCAAAGGTGAACCGTACCTCGCAAGTGACACAAAAGGTAAGTTTTTGAATCTTTGGTTCGGGAACTTATTAATGATAATACTTTAGTTGAAAGTATTATATTGATGGTGATTTTTATTAATAATTATGGACAATGTTTTTATGTTTTTGGTTTTTCTTGTTTTTTTTTATTTCGCTGGTAATAACTATACGCTTATATTGCTAAAAGTGAGGGGAATAACGTGTATAGAGAATTAAACTTTGCAAAGGTAAATAAAAAAGTATCCCTAGTGCCGCGTTGGTAGAGAGGTGTGTGGTTATGTCCCGCTATAAAAAAGGTAGAGGGTAATGAGGGACGTGGGTTCGAGACTTGCTCACCCCCCTGATATCCACCATTCCCCCTTTTTATTATTATTTTTGAAAACTTAAAAAGCCAAGTTTAAGAAAAGCAAAAATAAGCACTTTTAATAAAAAAAAACTTTTTATGAAAAGCCCTAAATAATCTAGAAAATAGCTGAAAAGCAAACAGTTACTACTTAACTTAATTTTTGGAGTTTTTCTTAAACTAAATAAGCTAGTAGACTAATTAAGCTATAATATACTAAACCTAAGCTAATGAACTAAACAGAACTAAAAATAAGCCAACAATAAGCTAGAAGACTAAATAAGCTCACTTATTAAAACTAATAACCAAACAGGCCCTATAGGGATCTTTGAGCTTAATTTTTAATAAGCTCTTGGATCCTTGTGGGAATCTAACTTATGTAGGCTTATACTACAGCTAATAAGCTACCTAAATCTACTTTTAAAAATTATTTTGAAAACTAAGAGCTTAATGAAAAATCTAAATGAAATTAGCCTAGAAACTTAGAATGTTCTGAGTTTGCTTTGGATTTGAAAAGACAAAGTTCACTTTTGTAGCTTAAAAACAGATAGTCTTATGAGCTTATTTTGAAAACCCAAATTGAAAAAGATGATTTATGGCCTAAAAACTTATTGTATTATGAAAAGCTAAAGCTAAAAACTATTTTAACTCCTTAAAAATTAAGCTAGAAAATGGAAGTTTGTCTATTGTAACTGCTGATGCAGTTGACATGCATATAGACCAAAACTAAAAACCTTCAATGCAGACCTATTTTAAATGACTTCTACACTCTTTTAACTCAAGCCTAGATGCAAATTAAGCAAAGACACAAGCTAGAACTGAAATAAGCTAATAATGCAATTAAAACTAGACAGATTTGAGCTTTTATGATACTAACTATTAAAAACTTAACTAACACAAATCTAACTTATAAAAACAGCTTGAACTAACCTAAATTTGAGATTTAAAATAAACACAAAAGACCAAAGAGCCAAAAATAGCACAAACTTATGGTTAGTGCTGCTGACCCAAACACCCCTTTAACCATTTTAAAATCATTTTGGCTTATGAAAAAGCTTTTTAATGATCAAAACTTTAATACCAGATAACAAATAGCTTATGGTAATCCTAATGATCTTATATTAATAAGCAAATAAGCCAGAGACAAAGAACTAAGAACTATGCTAATATTTTTAAGTTTTTGACAGTTTTTATGAATTAAAACTAACAAATCTAAGATCTATGCTATAAAACTTAAAAACAGATGTTCAACCATATTTAATAAGCACAATAAGACAAGTTTAAGCACAAATAAGCAAATTAAGCAAATTATAAGCTGAAAGTTAAGACAGAAATGTAAATAGCAACTTACAATAAACCTTAGCTTAACAAAGGCAATAGTGCTCAAAAGAGCTTTCAACAGCTCTAGCTTATCCCAAGGATAAGCTAGTGAGGTCCTATGAACTCATCCATTGTAAGCTTATCATCCAAAAG
>BQNB010005454.1:0-81716 GCA_026074375.1 Tanacetum coccineum | reverse complement strand
ATACGGTGTTATAGAAGGAGGTTTGGAATGAGTCTTAAACTGAGTGTTCCAAGAGTCAAGAGTTGAGGCTCGGGTCCTGAACTGAATTGTTTAGAAGCCATCGTTGTCAGCTCATCAAAATCCACATGAATAGTTTTAGTGATTAGACAGGTCCTCTTGTTGTAAATTCAAAATGCATTCTTTGCAGGAGCATAACCAACGAAGATTTCAATATCTGCTTTAGGTTTTAACTTACCAAGATCTTCACTATTAGTGGTAGGGTAACAAAGAACACCAAATACATAAAAATAAGATAAGCCGGGTTTCTTGTTATGGAGAAGTTCATACGGTGTTTTGTTGTGACATTTTTGGATTAATGATCAGTTTTGAGGGAAACATGCTATCATAACAGCCTCTGTCCAGAGAAATAGCCGAGCCTTAGAAAATATCAACATGGTGCGAGCAGCTTCCACTAAAGTTTGGTTCTGTCTTTTGACAACGCCATTATGTTATGGAGGGCGGGCAACAGATGTTTGCTGTGAGATCCCGACATCTTCAAAATAAGCTCTTAGGGTTTGACTAACAAACTCTATGCCATTATCTGTTCGGATATTTTGGACTGTCGCATTCAGACGAACTTGAATCATTTTAAGAAATTTAATCATGAACTCTAGAACTTCATCCTTCAATCGTAGAAATTTTACCCATGTAAACCGAGAGTAGTCATCAATAATAACCATTATATATTTCTGTCCATTGATACTTTGAATCCTCATTGGCCCGTAAAGGTCAATGTGTAACAGATAGAGATTTTCTTGAATTGAGTCTTCAGCTTTGGGTTTGTGGGAGTATTTCTTGCTTTTACCTAGAGCATAGGCGGAACATAAATGATCCGTCTAAAATTTCAATTTGGGCAGCCCGCGAACCAGTCCTTGTTTGGTCAGTGTAGTGATATAGTTGAAGTTCAAATGTGATAACCTTCGATTCCATAACCAAGACTTTATCTTTGAAGCTTTAGACAAGAGACAAATGGGAGAGGATAACATCATATCTTATAGAGACCAAGTGTATAAATTTGATCCCCTTGATCCTTTGAGTAAATCAACACCTTCTAAGTCACGAATGTAGCAGGTGTGTTTGCGAAAAGTAACCTCAAGATCAGAATCACAAAATTGGCCAACAAAAAATAATTGTGACCTTACCCTTCCATATAGTAGACCGGATAAATCGTAACATTGCCCATCTAGTAGTCACCATAGCCCATTATCTTTGCAATCTGATCGTTACATAATCTAACAGTACCCAAAACTTTATGCACAAAGTTGATGAGCTCAGAGCATGTTCCTGTCATATGCTTGGAGCATCCTGAGTCCAGATACCAGAGAATAATCTGGACAACCTAAAACTGACAAGAGAAGAAGATGAATTTGAAGAATTTAAAAATAATCTAAATTACACTAATCCTAAAGGTTAGATCTAATCTAATGTTAAAAACCAAAATATCAAATAAAAATCAAGATTAATTTTCACTCCCCGGCAGCGGCGCCAAAAACTTGATGTGTCGTTGTGTGGTGTATATTTTATTGATTCAAGTTTTAAATTTATATTTTGCCGACTAAACCAAAAACAACACTTTAACAAGCAGTGTACCCGATCGGTAGTAGTTTCGTGGTAAGCAGGGTGTCGAACACTTGAAGCGAGGTTAAATCTATCAATTTAATTAATATCTTGGTTATCTAATCTATGTTAATTCTATTTTATTCTAAACCTATGTCAATCCTAGTTCCTAATTCTAACGGGAAAAAAGGGTTTTCAGCCTGAGAGACTGGCACGGTTTGGTTGGTGACTACAATCAATTCAAGACACTTTAACCCACGCAAGCTAATAAACAAAAGATAAAAGAGCGGTTGAGCCGAATATAAGAAAACTGTATTAACCATTATTAATTCGATTAGAATGTTAGTTTATTTATTAAGTGCAATGATTTCTTCTCATCCTAAGACCTAGACACATTAATTCTGTCACAATTAAAGCGTCCGCATAAAGCATCCTTATTTGCTGATTCTAATCTATCTCAAGGATTAAAGCAATGGTGATCTTGTTAAACCCTAGCTCATAGAGACTTTACCCACTTACCGCTTAATGGTAATTTATACACTAGTAGTTAACTTGTCTAACTATCTAATGGAATCAGAACATTACTTGTTGAATTATCTAGGTCACCTGCTAGTCAACACGATCAATAAACCATTGGCAATATCTAATTAACTAGTTAAGCCCGAAGCGTATCCTAGACACAGACTTAGAAGGATAATATTTGTGTAACTATTATTCTAGATGTATAAATTACTATACGGAGAGCTATCCCGGACTCTAGATCTACTTGGTCCGTGTCACTAGATCCAGTTGAATGATAGGTCGCATACAAAAGCACTTAAACAAGTATAAATTGATAAACATAGACAAGCATTCAACGATAAATCAAGGAATCGAGATAAACAAATACCAAACATTAAGATCTTCATAATAATGGCTAATATCCGAAGGTATTAGCCTTCAAACGTCATAATAAATACAAGAGTAATTATTTAGCCTAGGTAAACTAACCGAGTTAAAGAATGATACAAAAAACTGAACGATTACTAAAGTATATGGAATTACACGATGTCTTCTATGGAATTGATAATGTTGCTCGACCTCTTCTGCTCTTTTTCTCTTCTAAAAATTGACTTTTATGGTTTAGGTATCGAGATTATGATTTATCACACTTAAAACCCGTTTTTGAGTTTTCTATTTATAAGGTCAGGAAGTCGGTTAGATACGGCGTATCCAAGTATTGGATAAGGCGTATTGGGATTTTTTGGAATAGGAACCACGCTTGATATCTTCCAGAATATTATATTAATTCCATATTTTGAATACGTCTTATTGAATCTCTCTAGATACGACATATTGAGCTTTATTCCTCTGTGGTCTTTGGTGAGTGCAGGCACATATACGCCGTATCTTCCTTGATGGATACGGCGTATTGGTCTTCAGAATATTAATCTTTAAAATATCTTCATTTAAGCTCCAGAATTCGCGTCTTTTGCTAACTTTCACCAATTACTCCATAATTACTGCAATTGTCAAATATAAATGATTAATTAACAATTCTTTGCAATAATTATACAAAATGGGTTAATAACATGGGATAAATAATGCTACAAAATAGACGTTATTTGATGTCATCAAATATTCCCCCACTTGAATCCTACTTGCCCCTAAGTAGCCTTTAGAAATTTATAAAATTGTATCCCTAAGGATATTTTCCGTTAAAGCACTTATTCGATCAATTACAAGTACACAACCAAACACCTCACAAAATAGAAAGATGAAATCACTCAACTAATCTATGTGGTAACATGTAACTAATTCGCTTAATTTCTCGGTCGTGACGAGTATTTTATCATAAGCTTGGCAAGGATACACATCTCCACCACTAAAGCTAAGGAGTAACAAGTTTATAAAGGTAAATATTGGTTTTTGTATGGAAAGGCGTACAGTTTGATCATTCTCCAATCTTTCACCAGAAGTACCACTCCAACAAGGTAGCTGAAGCACACATACATGGCCGTAATGACGGAATAGACATGTGTGTTCGATCACATCCTTATTCAAATTTAACCAACGGTTAGGATGAAGAATGATATAGGGTAGGAACCCTCTAACTTTCACCAAAATTCGTAAACCAATGAGGCAGCTAAGACATGCATACATGGCCGTAACGACGGAATAGACATGCACGCTCGAACAAGTCCTCATTCGCGTAAAACCAACAGCTAATCATTAGGTGAGAGTGAAGTAAACTGTTGTTAAATAAAAATCAAGAAACAAATAGATTAAGACTAAAGTACAAGTTGCTAGAGACTTTTTCCCGACCGTTACCATGAAAAAGACACAACTATTTACAACGTCTTAATCATCGATCAAAAACAACAACCTAAGTTGGCATTTCCGTAACGGTCAACTTCCCAATCATCCCAAAACTTTACATACTTTACAAGGTAAGTGGTGATATCTTCCACTTTGTATAATACTTTACATCGTTGATTTTTGTTGCGTATCAACAAATCATCGATCCTTCGTGTAGTTCCTTCGATAGTTGCGAAATGATTATCTTCAAACTTTCTTTCTCTTTCTTTTGTATTTTTCTCATTTTTTCAATTTTTTTTGTTAACTATACTTCAAATCTCGGTGTAGTTTCACCATCTTCACGATCATAATAATTCCGGATAATTTCTTCGATAGTTCCTTCGTTCTTCGGACTCACCATTAATTGTGACAGTTAGTAAAATCACATGATTTTTGACAACTAATATACATTCCCATTTGCAATATGCATATTTCCAACCGCACCAAATATAGAAAATCACACAAGACTCGGGAAATACAAACTTTACACTTTAAGCAACTAGCCACTGTAAATTAAACTTAATCTAACAGGGTAGGTTAAGGTGTAAGGGTGTAACGAAACAAATAGTTGGTGTAATTCCTAAAGGATTGGCTCTACGGGTTGTTCTAGTGGATCTTCACTCTAAAGATGAGAGTGAAAAGGGGTTTAAACGGGAGGTTAACTAACCGGTATAGTTAGTTAATAAGCAACATGTAAAGGCGATTTGGGTGTAATCCTAAAATTTACCAATTTAAACAAGTTACTCCATCTAAATCCATAGTACTCATCATTGTGGTCTCGAGTGATATACCAAGCCAAGTTCTAAAGTCTACAACATCACTGACACACTCATATTTTGTGGAATTTGGGTAAACATTTGGAAACGGAAAGGTTAAATCCTTACAATATCTAACAAGGGTTGTTGTGTGCGGGTTATGTAACTTGTAATTTCAAAAAAGTATGCTTGAAATTTTTTTAAATTTGAGCATAATTTAAGCATTTTAGTGTGAAAAATAGGACAAGTAAATATTCTAATTCCATCCCCAACTTGAATTATACAACATCCTCGTTGTATATATAAAACATTAAATACGGGAATTTAAAAAGAATTAGAATGAGAAACTCCTCTGATATTTGCTCGATGGATTCTCCAAGTTGCGTTTATGAGCAAGATTGTGTCCTGGAAAAGCGTCTAAATCCTAACACGAACAACACACACATAGAATTCCATAAAATATGCATTCCACCAACTCCGTCGATATTTTTTTCACGAGGTCCTGTATAAAATTTAAGAAAGACATGTGCATTCCTATCTTGGTACCTACGGTTAATTTAAACTAAACTAAACAAAAAACGGGTCATTCTGGTGGATACGGTGTATTAGTTTAGTGAATACTCCGTATTTCAAATCTGACAATAATGTTTTTAAAGTGCAATAAAAATAAAGACTGATAACGTCCAAACAGTCAATACGCCGTATGGTATAGAGCGGATACGCCGTATTGATGTCTGGGAAGACAGACTCGATAAAATTAAATAACAATCCGGGTTGTCTCCTGGGAAGCACTTTTGTTTATAGTGAGGTATTTAAGTTAGACTTTTCTTCAGCTTCTCATCATTTGAAATCATCTCTCATCCCCATCCTTGCATTTAGTGTGAATGTCATGCTTGGTTTCGTATTATATTCATGAACTATGGTGCTGAACTTACTGCCAGGCTTGATTCTATCACATATAAACAAACAAAAATGCCATACCATGATATATACGCAAAAATATAAGAACTTGTTTAATAGTTAGATACATCATGATATGAATAATAATAAATGTACAGATAGATACAAAAGATAAGGTTATGAGGGATCATGGGTCTGGCTGCTGTGGGTCCTTCTGTGCTGCGGAGGTGCTGGCACCGTTAGTCCTTTGCCTATTGCGTCTCTGGAATGCTAAAGGTGAGCTCCCTCAGAAAGTCCCATCGAATGCCTGGTATGTCAGCCCACTAGCATCTATCAACTGTGCCATACACGAAATCATCCATGTGGAGAATCTTCCCTGATCGGTCATTGATCTCTCCACAAGTCCACGTAAGCTCCATACATCTCTACGTAGTCCCTACACATCCTCCTCTAGTCTCCTTAATATCTGAGGTATGGTCCTAGCAACAGCTGGAGGTGTTGGTGGTGGTTGCTGAGGTGCTTGCACGTGTGCCGGAACAGCCTAGTCTCCCTCGTCAACAGCAGGAGCATCCTCAGCAGGGGCACCAGCCGTAACTTCGAGCTGCCTCTCTGGTCCCATGGCCACCCAGGCCCAAGTATCATCAAACTATGCACAAATTTGCAGCCTCACCAACTCAGCCATACCAATAATCGGAAGCTCAATGGCAATAACCGTCAATCCTCTAAGTATCTCGGCAGCCAAGAGCCCAAAATGCTTTGCCAATCTAGCTACAAACTGCCCACCAGAAATATGAGCCCCACTCTTCCTCCCATCGGCAAACAACCTTAAATACCTAGCCAATAAATAAGGGACGTTGACCGGGCCAACGTCCATCCCTCTCAAATAATACAAATCCGTCACGGTTACCTTCTCAGGTGCCTGACTCCTCCTAGCAATACTATGGGCAATCAAACTATGGCACATCCTAAGAATAGGATCCCAAATCATAGTGTATGACGGGGTTGTGCCAAGAAAATCTCTAGTAGAATAGATCCCTATCCAATAATCCCTTAGATCCCCCTTGTCGGGGATATGTCTCACACTATCGGCCTACTAAGCACCGAATCCAACAATCTGCATATCCTCAATAGTGTATAATCCTAGGGCTAAAATAAACTCTCTTTAGCTCATACGCCTCCTAGCTCCCCCCAACTAAAACTATAGAGCTCCAGGCGTATCTAAATCAAGTATGGCATGACCAAATCTAAATGTACTAAAAAAAAGTCCAAAATAAGCTCATGAACCAACGGGCCTCTAATATCAAACATCCTCCTCTAAGCTCAGAGAGTGAACAAACTAAATCCCTGATCATCCTGGTGCTCCATCGACATCATATCACTTAATCCCTCAGCCATCAAGTCTGGCAGTCCCCTAAAATCAAATACCTGCACCCTGTGCACCTCCCTCTGATATATCCTAGCTAATCTCGACTAAAAATCCTCTATTTTAGCATCTGTGTATTGTAACCCCTCGTACCTAAGAAATCTGTGTCTCTGCTCATGTGGTGGAAGAGCCATATCTGCAAAATTAACGAGGAAAGCACAAGAGTATAGAAATTATTAACCTTCTGTACTGAGAGTGGATACGGTGTATTCATAAGTGGATACGCCGTATAGGGATCAATAAGTCAATACACCGTATAGATTTTAGTCAATACGACGTATGGGTCTGAAAATTCAAGATCCTCTTTTAGTCAATACACCGTATTCATATTACTGAATACGTCGTATGGGTGTTTTAAAATTGGGTACAAATTTGTTAATACGCCGTATCCATGTGAGTGGATAAGCCGTATTGAGTCTGCAGAATGAAAACAAAAGGGGGTTTCCCCTATTTACCTATTTTAACCCATTTAAAACTTAAACTTCTTAACATCTATTCAGGGGGAGGGAAACAAAAGGCATTCAACAAAGATATTTCTCCTAATTCTTAAACCAAACCCTAACCCTAATTTTGAATCGAAATAATTAATTGAAAAGAAAAAGGGAAGGATTATTACCGTATGATTGAGATAGACAAGAGACTGATCAAAAACAAGGATGATCTCTAAGATTCGGTTTGGTAAAAATTTCGTGTGTGTGTTTGTGATGGTGAAAAGTGTGTGGTAAAAACAAATCCAGCGTATTGAGTGGGTTTTTATACCCAAACTCAATACGCCGTATTGTTGTTTGATGAATACGCTGTATTGGCTAATTTTGTTGACTTCGTCAACACGAGTTAAAATAGTGGATACGCCGTATAGGTTTTACCCTAATACGCCGTATCCATCCTTGGAGACCAATTTTCCTAAAATAAAGCAAAGAAAACGTACCTTGTCCTCCGCAACATTATTGTATAATCACCATCCTTATAATACCGCTTAGGGTCAAACGGAATGCCAAATGGCACATACAAATTCATAATAAAGCATAATAGCATCTCGTTGAAAAGATAAATCCAAGTTACGATATTTATATTAAGTTCCAAGACAAAGCTTTCCTCATTGAAAATTTTATCTATTTTATTGCAACTTGCATCCATAAGCACATTTGACCTATGTGTAATTTCATTACCCTCTCAAGACTATATTATATCGATATCATTATCATTATTGTCCTTTTTTGAATTTAAATCATCAGGACGGGTAATGTTGAAGGGGGATATATCATTAAAGTACAAAATATTTTGTTCCTTTTCATCATATTCAGACACTGATGTTTCATCGTTTAAATTAAATTCTTTGATATGTTGAGGGCTTAAGATCGGTTCAGTTTATAAATCTGATTTAGACGTTTGAGCATCATTGTAAACAATGGCTGGGAATTCGTTCCAAAAATCATTTAAGAAATCTAAATCATCAAAACAACTAATCGCAAGCTCAGGTAATGGAATTGAAGGTATGACTTTTTTATTATCATTTTCTAAATCTGTTTTCAAATTGTTGACAGAAATCATTTTATAAGAAAATGAGTTTTTGTCATATATTATTGTGTAATCCTCATCATCGGATTCGTCAAATGATATTCAAAAGTAGATCTCATCGTTGAAAGGAGTACTTACTTGAGATTTGCATTGAAGTGCATCCTGTTGTGCAAAGGCATCGTTAATGAATATAGCTGGGAATTCAGCTTCTATAGAGCTAAGGTCATGAAGATCGTTAAATAAAAATCAAGATTAATTCAAGTTTTAAATTTATATTTTGCCGACTAAACCAAAAATAACACTTTAACTGGCAGTGTACCCGATCGGTAGTAGTTTCATGGTAAGTAGGGTGTAGAACACTTGAATCGATGTTAAATCTATCAATTTAGTTAATATCTTGGTTATCTAATCTACGTTAATTCTATTCTATTCTAAACCTATCTCAGTCCTAGTTCCTAATTCTAACGGGAAAAGGGGGTTTTTAGCCTAAGAGACTGGCACGATTTGGTTGGTGACTACAATCAATTCAAGACACTTTAACCCACACAAGCTAATAAACAAAAGATAAAAGAGTAGTCGAGCCAAATATAAGAAAACTGTATTAACCATTATTAATCCGATTAGAATGTTGGTTTGTTTATTAAGTGCAATGATTTCTTCTCTTGAGGTGGCATATCATTCTTAAGACTTAGGCATTACATCATCCTAAGACCTAGACACATTAATCCTGTCACAATTAAAGCATCCGCATAAAGCATCTTTATTTGCTTATTATAATCTATCTTAGGGATTAAAGCAATGATGATCTTGTTAAACCCTAGCTCATAGAGACTTTACCCACTTACCACTTAATGGTAATTTATACACTAGTAGTCCACTTGTCCAACTATCCAATGGAATCAGAATGTTACTTGTTGAAATATCTAGGTCACCTACTAGTCAACACGATCAATAAACCATTGGCAATATCCAATTAACTAGTTAAGCCCGAAGCGTATCTTAGACACAGACTTAGAAGGACAATATTCATGTAACTATGATTCTAGATGTATAAATTACTATATGGAGAGCTATCCCGGACTCTAGATCTACTTGGTCCGTGTCACTAGATCCAGTTGAATGATAGGTCGCTTACAAAAGTGCTTAAACAAGTATAAATTGATAAACATAAACAAGCATTCAACGATAAATCAAGGAATCAAGATAAACAAATACCAAACATTCAGATCTTCATAATAATGGCTAATACCCGAAGGTATTAGTGGTATGTGCTTAATTACACATACCATTTTCCATTAAACCGGACTTAAACGACCAAAAACGTACCAAAAATACATTGTATGTGTATGTTTTCATCTATATTGTGCAGGAAACGGATATCCGACAAAAGGACAAAAATCGAAGCCAAAACGGACAAAACCGAGCACGAAATGGAAAAGCGTGAAAAGTCAAAGTCAACCAAAAAGTCAACCCTGACAAAACCAAAAGTCAAAGACAAAGCTGTAAACGAATAAATACTTAATGGGCCAACCCACACCCATTTAATGGGCCGGGTCAACCCATTAAGCTATTTATACAAGTCAAAGAAGCCCAAAAAATAAGTGGAAGGGGCATTTCTGCCAACCCCTCAAACTTATAACCATACAAGGACCCACCATGCAATAACTATATATACTTTGAGGGGCTCTTTCTGCCAATATCACAAACTTTTATACACCACAAGGACAAAACATGCAAACCCTCTTATCACCTTGAGGGACTAAACTTGCCATTACCCCAAACCTTTACCCTGCTCATATCAAATCACTGTATATCCTCTTCATTTCCTACCAAACCTATTTTTAGCACTATTTTCCATCACTTTCTTCAAACCCCACCTTATAAACAGTAATTTCCACCCCGGCAATCCCCTTTAATCCCATTGGTCCATGATAAAAAGGCAAAGATTGAAGGGATGAGATCAAAAGACTTGGGGCTCTACTCAATTTGGACGGCTTAGATGAGCTTTTGAAGTCTCTCACACAACAAACACACCTTGTTTTAGTCTTAGCAAAGAAACACAAGACAGTGAAGGCAAGACTTAGACGTTTAGTATAAAATAGGACATTGTAAACCCATTGTGGTATCTAGCTTTTATCTTTCAACTTAATTTTGTCTTAATTAGCTTATTGTACCTTTTTTACTTGTAATGTTTTTTAAGGTTTAATGAAATTAAAGTTTGGTTCTTAATTCTGTTTTCAAGTTTTAAGTTCAATTTATGTTCTAAAAAGCTCACTATAAGCTCTCATAAGCTTTTACTAAACCACTTATATAACCTGTTTTCATTAAAAGTTACATAAATATATAAATTGTTAAGAAAATTCACAAAAAGTCCACCCTCAAAATACTACAGCTTATTTTTGGATGATAAGCCAAAAAGGGATGGGCTTATGGACTCTTACTAACTTGTCTTTTACAAGTTAGAGCTTATAGATCCTTTTGTTTACCCTGTTTTGAGCAAGGGAAATTGTAAGTTCACTTTTAGATTTTTGCTTATTTATTGTTTTAGTGCTTATTGTTGCTTATTGCCTGCTTTTATTTGCTTGTTTATGCTTATTTAGGTTATTTATGCTTATTCGTCCTTGATTGTTGCTTATATGCCCTTGTTTGAGTTTTTAAATCAAAACTACCTTTATATGCCTTTACACTGCTAGTTGCTTATTTGCCTATTTAACTGCTCATCATTGTGTACTTAATGTTTTTTATTGCTTAATTTTAGTTGTTTGATATCTGTTTTGCAAAAACTCAGCTTAATTCATTTTTAAGGGGTGTTTGGTTTAACTGTAAAAGTGGATCAAAATGGGTCAAATCTTACCTTGTGCTCTTGAGTCAGTTTTGATTAGTTAAAAGTAGTCATAAAAGTCAGTTTGTCTAAGTTTTTAAGTGATAAATTTAAAAATCATAGTTTGAAACACTTGTGGTTTAAATTTGTGAGCTTATAAGCTCATTTAATCAGTTGTGTGATCAAATCTTTGAAACTTGTGTATTTGTGATGTTTTTGTGTCTGTTTAAGCTTTAAAACAAGTTAGAAACCAAGTTAACTAGGTCTGCATTGTTGTTTTTGTTTTTGGTACAATTTGTCAAAATTCATCAAGTATTGAAAAACAGCTTTTTCATTTCCATTTTCTTGCTTATCCTTTATTTCAAAATAACTTTTGAATGTTGATATAAGCTTTTTGAGGTCCATATTTTATCTGTTTGAAGGTTGCATGGTCATAAGGTTCCTTTTGTTAGCTTATTTTTAAGCTCAAAAAAACTGCCATTTTCAAAGTCAAAAAGAAAAAAAATCAGCATGAGCTGAGTGCAAACAGCCTTTTCATAAGTCCTTTTCTTGGCTTACTTTTGTTTCAAACTCCTATTTGATTGCTGATTATTGTAGCTTTTAAGTCAAGCTTTAAGGGCATATAAGCCCTTAAGCCATAAGGTTCCACTAAGGGGCTTAAAATTAAGCCCAAAAGTGTACTCTTAGGCTGTTTTGATCACAGTTTGGCCAATAAGCTCATTTGCTTATTTAAGCTTATCTGCTTATTGCATTTGCTTATTTTAGGATTAGTATTGCTTATTAGGTTAGTTTAAGCCTATTTTAACTGATTTCCTTTAGTTTAGAGCTTATTTGAGCTTAGTTGCATTTTAGTCTAATTTTTTTTAAGTTTTAAAGCTTTTTAGAATTCTGTCATTTTTAGCTTATCCTGTTAGCTTATTTTTGGTCTTATCTACTCATTAGTTATAGAAGTTTACCTGTTTTATCTTATTTATTTTTGTAGTAGCTTAGTGTGTTTTGAAAATAGCCAAATAGTTAGAATTTTTAGCCTTTTTTTAAAAAAGCCCTGTGTCAACTTTAACAGCTTATTTGAGGGCTTATTTTTGGTTTATAAAAAGGTGTCTTTATTAAAGTTGTATTTTTACAGCTTATTTATAAGCTGTGAAAAAAGTTTTAAAAAAAACCAAAAAGGGGAAGGTGGAAGTCCAAGGTAAGCAGGGCTCGAACCCTGGACCTCACACCTTCAACCCTTATAACACACACACTCTACCGCTGCGCCCTTGGGACTTTTTCGTTATAGTCCCAAGTGGTTTGGTATTTAAAGGCATTTTAGCCTTTAAGCCATTCAGCCCTTTTGGGCTTATTTACGGCTTATTTATAAGCTGTTTGTCCAAGGTTTTATTTTTATTGCAATCTTCATGACTTAAAGTATTTTCTTGCATGTTTTTAGAATTTTCCAATATCATTTAGTATTTTTTATATTTAATTTTCATTAAAATCGTTTTTAATTCATAATAAATTATAAAAAAGTCAAAAAAATCTAATTCTTTTTTAGAAAATTTTCTTTTATCCTTTAGGACTTAGGAAAATTAACTTTGCTTTCGTAGGGTTAAAATTGCAAAATTAGATTTTTAAGACGTTTTTTGTGTTTTTATGCTTAAATCACTTTCGTTTTTGGTATAGTTTTCTTTGTTCTTACTTTTTAGTCACTTAGGACTTATAAAAGTCAAAAATATCATTTTAGGACTTAATTTTGATAAAATAGGGTTTTTAGGCCACGTTTTAGGATTCCCGCTTGCGTTTTTTGTTTAAATATGTGTTGCCTTCATTGTTTCTAGTGTATATTGCATTAACCTTCCCGTAGACTTAGAAAACCAATCAAAATATGTGTCATTCAAACATCAAATATCAAATCGACTCTCGACTTTCCATTGCATTCCTCGTTGGGGATAAACGACCCGGGAATCACATACTTCCCGGTTTCTACATTGAGATTTTTTGATAATTATCCTTATTATTTATTTATAATTATTTATATTTATATATATTTAAAGGGATAGTTTCAAAACTATCAGTTTCCACTAAACTGAGTTGTTCGGTTTCAACTGAAGTGAGTTGTTCGGTTTCCACTAAAGTGAGTTGTACGGTTTCCACTAAAGTGAGTTGTTTGGTTTCCACTAAAGTGAGTTGTACGGTTTCCACTAAAGTGAGTTGTTCGGTTTCCACTGAAGTGAGTTGTTCGGTTTCAACTGAAGTGAGTTGTTCGACTTGAGTTGTTCGACTCAGTTGTTCGACTTCAGTTGTTCGACTTCAGTTGTTCGACTTCAGTTGTTCGACTTCAGTTGTTCGACTTGAGTTGTTTGACTCAGTTGTTCGACTTCAGTTGTTCGACTTGAGTTGTTCGACTCAGGTTGTTCGACTTGGGTTGTTCGACTCAGGTTGTTCGACTTGAGTTGTTCGACTCAGTTGTTCGACTTTAGTTGTTCGACTTCAGTTGTTCGACTTCCTCTATTTCAATCCTACTCCTTCGCTCCTTTGTGCGTTTTTCTTTTAAAGAGTTACTGAGAAGCTTGTTGATTATTAGGATTAAGTTGTCTTATCTCATTGTCTGTTATTAAAATAAATCTTTGTGAATCAATCATTGAAAAACCAAAAAAATTAGTATAAATTTTCTTTTTATATTTTAGTGCATGCGCACTCGTTCTCAATCCCGTAACCATCAACAACAACAAAGAAGTCCCACAGACTATAATGAAACCATTTGATCTTGAGGAACCCTATTTGATAACCAGCTCACTCCCGTAATTACAATTGCCGATAATCGTACTATGACAGAATTGCTCAAGCACCCACCGAGGGTTACTGAGGATGCAATCGATGTTCCCGGAAATCAAGCACGCGGACTAACTTTGAGATAAAACATGGTTTTTGCTCACCTTGCGCAAAATATAACAATTTTTTGGACATGACAAAGACGACCCTCATGCACACATTCGTTAATTCAAAAAGATCACATCTACGATTAAGTTCCCGAACGTCACCGATACGTCAGTTAAGCTTATGCTTATTCATCCATTTACCCACGCGACGGGGTGGGGCCGCCTATATTTGGGCTTAAAAAGAACCACCCCTCGATTAATTCATACATGGTGATCTTGTTTCGGCAATTCGTAAACAAATTCCTCCCGCCTTCTAAAACAACAAATCTTCCGTAATGAAATCGACAAATTTTCAACAAAGGATTTGTGAATCGTTTTATTAAGTCATGGGGCCGACTCAAATGATACTTCTTCGGGCATGCCTACATCATGGGTTTTTTCGAAATTGCATCAACTTGATAACAGTTCTATAATGCCCTTGGAACTCAAGTGATCAAGATTCGTGTAAGATTCCTCCGCCGCGGGTTGGTAATTTTTAGATAAAAAGCCTCGAGATTGCCTAAGAATCACGAGAGCAAATCCAAGTTTTGTCATTCAACCGAAGCAAAGCAATGTTGCCAAAGAGGTACGATCTCTTCTACCAACCTACCAACCGGTAATACTTTCTCCCGATGTTGCCAGAAGATTAAAGTATATGAGAAGCCATGCTTTCTCGATAAGAGAAAACCAATCCCAAAGCTTCACTCCGGCTAGACCATAAACAGCGTCGAGAAAGTTGATGTAACCTTGTGGGGTAGCTCATTCTTAACCAATTGTCCCGCACTTGATGGCAACGTTAATCGTTACAATATTCAAGCATACGCTTCACAAGCCGCCGCGGTTAACTACAACCAAGGAAATACCGGTTACCATCCCCCGATGGTTGCGAATCAAATTCGACCTCCCGGTTTTCCTCCCGTTCAACAAAACTAAGGAAATAATCAAAACCGTTACAACCAAAACCGAGGGAATAATTACAACCAAGGACCAATTTATCGACCCCCGGTTAATCAACCCTCAGCTTACCAAGCTCCAGCCTACCAAGCTCCGGCTCCTCAAACGCAAGGTGTGTCAAAAGAGGACTTTCAAATTACATCAAAGCAAATGATGCGGTTAAGAAAAACATGCAAAACCAAAACCAAAACATGCAAAACCAAATGAAACGAAATTTTACCAAACTTTTTGACGCCATTTTGTGACCCAAAACGCTTCTACAACTTCGGGCTCTCGGGGATTCTTTTTTCCTAGCAACACCATTGCTAACCCGAAGGGTGATATAAAAGCAATCACCACCCGAAGTGGTGTTTCTTATAAGGGACCCACGATTCCACCTCCGCCTTCTTCTCTTCCTAAGGTCGTGGAACGTGAAACCGAGGTTACAAAGGACCCGGTGCCTCCTACTAATAACGGAAGTACGAAGACGAACTAAACATCCGGATTTTCCAAGTGAAACACATGTACAAGTATTTTGAGCTCGAGTTCGTTGCTACACAAGCAGTGCGGCCGAAGCCTAACCCGAAACCATCAATTCCATATCTGTCTAGACTTAATGACCAAAAGATCCGCGAAAAAGCTAACAATCAAATTGAGAAATTTTACCAAATCTTTCAAGATTTGCATTTCGACATTAGCTTCGCGGATGCTTTAATTCTCATGCCTAAATTTTCCTCGACACTTAAGAGTTTGATTAGTAACAAAGAAAAATTATTTGAATTGGCAAGAACTCCGTTGAATGAGCATTGCTCGGCGGTTCTCCTCAAAAAGTTACCCGAAAAACTTGGAGACCCCGGCAAATTTCTCATCCCTAGATTTTCATAAATGGATGAGTGCTTACCTTGGCCGATCTTGGCGCTAGCATAAATCTCATGCCATTATTTGTGTGGAAAAAGCTTTCTCTTCTGGAACTCACTCCTACTTGTATGACTCTCAAACTTGCGGACCGGTCAATTTCTCGTCCGATCAGTATCTTCGAAGATGTCTACTTAAAAGTAGGAAATTCTAATTTCCCCTACCCGTCCGACTTTGTAGTCAATACTTTTTAGATGTCGATCCCCGAGTACCTCTAATTCTCGGGAGATCCTTCTTAAAGGCCGGACGTGCCCTGATTGATGTTTACGACGGAGAATTAACTCTTCATGTTGGAAAAGAAGCCGTAACATTCAATCTTGATCAAACTTCAAGATACTCCTCTAATTATGATGATAATTTGGTTAACCAAATCAACGTCATTGAAATGGCTTGTGAGGAGTATTCTTAAGAAAATTTCTCATTTTCTCCGAGTATATCGCGAGTGGTTAATCTTACTTCCTATTATGGACCCATCAGTGTTCTACCTCTTCTCCGACCCTCACAAACCCTCGGGGATAGTGATATTCTTCTTGAGGAAGTCGACGCTTTCCTCGCTCTTGAAGATGATCCAACTTCACCGGAAGTTGATCACTCTTATTGCGACTCGAAGGGGGACATTCTTCTTCTTGAAGCATTTCTCAATGATGATCCATCATTACCCCCTCCCACTCAAGGAATGTATTTGCCTCAAATTCGAAAAGAACTTAAGATTTGTGAAGCTAAAAAGGATAAATCTTCAATTGATGAATCACCCGAGGTCGAACTTAAGGACTTACCACCTCATCTTGAATATGCATTTTTGGAGGGTGACGATAAGTTGCCCGTTATAATTTCTAAAGACTTGAGTGATGAGGAGAAAGCCGCTCTCATAAAGGTTTTGAAGTCACACAAGCGAGCCATCGCTTGGAAACATCTTCGACATTCGGGTAATTATAAGCCAAATTTTTGTACTCACAAGATTCTTATGGAAGAGGACTACAAACCGGCGGTCCAACACCAAAGAAGGGTCAATCCTAAAATCCATGAGGTAATAAAAAAGGAGGTTCTTAAACTCCTTGATGCAGGATTAATTTACCCTATCTCAGACAAGACCTTTGTGTAAGCCCCGAGCATTGTGATACCGAAAAAAGGGAGTGCTTTACCGTTGTTGAAAATGATGAAAACGAGTTAATTCCTAATCGATTGGTTATGGGATGGCATGTATGCATTGACTACCAAAAGTTAAATGACGCCACCCGTAAAGACCACTTTCCATTGCCCTTTATGGACCCAACTACTATAGAGACTAGCAGGAAACGAATACTCTTGTTTTCTCCGATGGTTTTCATTCCTCTGGTAACTTTTCAAATTCCCATACGACCCTCAAGATCATGAAAGCACCACATGCACGTGTCCTTTATGGAACGTTTCGCTTATCGTCCGCATGCCTTTCGGCTTAATTCAGATGCACCAGGCATGTTTCCAAAGTGTATGGTGGCTATTTTTTTCATGATAATGATTGAAAAAAACGATGGAAGTCTTTAAGGACGACTTCTTCGGTCTTTAGGAAATGCATTCGTTAACTTGCCTCTCCCATTTGGACAAGGGTCTTAAACCTGGGTGAAGACACCAAACTTTGTCTAAATTGGTGAACAGAGTCATTTAAATGTCAGTGAAGGAATTGTCCCTGGCCATTAGATTTCCAAGAGAAACGGGATTTGAAGTGTTGGATAAGGCTAAAGTATGATGTTATGCTAAGCTACCTCATCCCCCCAAACCGAGTAAGTGAATTCAGAGTTGTCCTTGTCACTCCGGGTTTTTATCTAGATTTTATTCAAGAAATTTCAAAAATGAGCCCAGCCAATAGACCCTCTTCTTGAAAAAGATACTCCGTTCTCTTTCTTCTCACCAAAGAGTGGTATTAAAGCTTTTCAAACACTGAAAGAAAATATTAAACCGAAGCACCAATATTAGTTCCCCGATAGGGACCTACCTTTTGAGCACATGTTGACGCAGTGATTTATGCAATAGGTGGCAGTCTTGGGTGCAAAAGTAAAAACAAACATTTTCAGCCTATAACATAATGCAAACAAAACTATTGACCAATGCTCAAGCTCATAACACCACACGACGAGAAAGAATTACTTGCCGTGGAGGTATGCTTTCGAGAAATTCCGGTCCAAATTATTCTGTCAAAAAGCTTAGTGTATACGTATCAATCCGGCTTCTAAAATATCTTTTTTTTTTGTCAGAAAACAAAACAGATGTAAAGCTGAGATTCCTGCTCCGGTGGGGTTTCTCCATCTTCAAGAATTTGATTATCATCATCCTGATAAAACAAAAAAGGAGCTGAGAACCTCGTCGCCGACATTTGTCCCATTAGAGAATCCTCACCAAGTGTGCTCGATATAAAAGGAAATAATGAAACAATTCCTCTCGAGACACGTAGTATGGTATCTTTCCGTGTGGAATCTAGCACCCCATTGGTTTGCCGATTTTGCTAATTACCATGCGGAAAAACTTTGTTGTGAAAGGGAAGTCGTCCCAACAAAAGAACAAATTCTTCAAAAACATGAAGCATTACTTTTGGGACGACCCCTATTTGTTCAAAATCTGTGCGGATCAAGTCATCCGGCGGTGTGTTCACGGACAAGAAGCCATTGATATTCTTAAGGCTTGCCACAATGGACCCACCGGGGGACATCATGGCCCGAACTACACCGCCAAAAAGGTGTTTGACTCCGGTTTTTATTGGCCCACAATCTATCGTGATGCCCATGACTTAGTCAAATCTTGTGACTCTTGTCAACGTCAAGGCAAAATTTCGCAACGTGATGAAATGCCACAAAATGCCATCCAAGTTTGCGAGATTTTTGACGTTTGTGGTAACGAAATTATGGGACCGTCCCTCGGTCTTCACGAGGGACAAGGAACATATCTCGTGGCGGTCTATTACTGTCTAAATGGGTTGAATGACAAATGCGCTCGCCCACCACGAACGACCGAGTTATTGTAAAATTTTTAAAACTCTCTTTGCTCGGTTATTATGGGGAACAACCCCGCGCTATCATTAGTGATACGCGGGTACGCACTTCTTGCAAATGACCAATTCGCACAGGTCATGCTTAAGTATGGTGTCACTCAGCCGTCTCCTTGCTACCTGCGTACACCAACCCAAACATAGGTCAAAGTGAAGTCTCCAACCGTAGTTTGAAAAGAATACTGGAAAAGACCGTAAGGGGGATAACCGTGCCTCTTGGACGGATAAATTAGATGAAGCACTTTAGGGGCCTTCCGTACCGCTTTCAACAACCATCATGTGTACTCTTCCATACAAGCATGGTACAGAAAGTGGCATGTCATTCTACCGATCGAATGCTCGAGCACAAAGCCTATTGGGCCATGAAGCTATAAGCAAACTTTAAACCATAAGTCCGCGGGTGATCATACGGAAAAGTTTCAACTCAATGAAATACAAAAACTTCGTGATCAAGCCTAACGAGGAACTCGTTGATCTACAAAAGAGAAAAAAGAAAAACCACTACTCCAAGATCAACAACAAGCGTTTTCAAACGTAGGAGTGACCGAGTCCTCTTTTTAATTCCTTGATAGAAGAAGATTTTCTTGGGCAAGTTAAAATCCCATTGGTCCGGACCGTTCACCATTGCCCAAGTGTACCCTTATGGCACCGTCGAGTTATCTAAAAACTCCAGGCCAAACTTCAAGGTGAACGGTCATAGACTTAAGCATTACTTTGAATGGGACATACCAACCATGGTTTTCCCGGATCTCTAAACCTTCCCCAAGGACCAATGAATTCGAGGATCGGGTCAAGTAAAGTGACCTTAAACAAGCGCTTTGTGGGAGGCAACCCATGCTTATCCTAATATTAATGGTAGTCATGAATAAGTGTTTTGTAACGTGAGGAGGTTTGCCTCTTCCATTCTCGTGTGCTTGTGTTTTTGTAATGATTGTCCAGGATTGTCCCAGATTTTTGAAGCCTCTCGTGCTTGTGGTTTTGTCCTTCGTTCACAAGAGCTTCAAATCCTCAGCTTCATTTTGGGAATCCAATATCCAAATCTTATCGACTTCTAGTATGGGGTGGATCTATCGATTTGATTGTGCCTGCAGCCGTTGTTTTTACGTAATCCCGTTTTCACCACCAAAATACCAAAAAAATGAAAAATTTTAAAAATTTTCCAAACCAAAATAAGTGTTTTGTCACAATTTTGACTTTCCTGCTGGGTAGAATAAGAATAAATTTTGACTCGATCGAGCGTGTTGAGCTCTAGCTTGTTCCTTAACTTTTAGACTAAGCCATTCGCGGATCTTTGCGAAGAACGAAAAATGATAGAGTTAATTATGAGTTAGATGCTAAACAAGGATTATTTGGAAATCTTACAAGCTCATGTGTGTAATTTGTGGCTTTTTCTCCCATAAGCTCCTAACCGACAAATATCACGTGCTCCTTTTCGAAAACTAAACTTAAATCACAATTTTGAAGTATGGATGATATCAATAATTTTAGTTCAAATTTATACTTAAATTTTCTAAAAAGAAATTTTCTCTATATCTTGGTAATATAAAAAAATAAAAAAAATGAAAAAAAATGTGGTAATAATAATACTCCCTCCGTCCCAAAATTATTGTCCCCTGACAAAAAACACACAGTTTAAGAAAAGTGCATTTATTACTGCTTTCTCTTTCTTACTTTTTGACAAAAACATGTTTTACCCTTAGCTATTTAATTAAAGTCTTCTTAAAGTTGTATAATAATTTCAAACAATGGTAATATAGTAAACTTGATCAAACTTTCCTATCTATTTTTAGTAGTGGACAATTAAATTGGGACATCTCAAAAAGGAAACGTGGAAAAAAACGAGTAATAATAAACTATGGGCTAATAAAAATTTACTACATCTTGCCGGCTCACAACCGATGTTGCAGTCTTCAAAATAAGGCACATAGTAATTATCCGAGACTGATAAAAGTTTGTTGCATCTTGCCGGCTCACAACCGATGTTGCAGCCTTCTAAAAGGTCGAGGATTTCATTTGTTTAATGGATGTGTAATTATAATAAGTGTAATAAATGTGAATTAATAAATATGGGGAAAATCTTTTTTTCTTAAATTTAAATATGCTTTTAAATTAAGACTATTACATTTTAAGTTGTAATTTTATGTATATATGGGAAACCTAGGAGTTTTTGAAACCGAAGGTCCGTGAGTCCCGATACTAGTCTCTGTGGGGTGTCAAGAGCCTGGTAACTTAGCCGCAAGGTTGGAATGTGCCGAGACGAAAGTCACTACATGGGATGATGTCGCCTTCAAACTCATTACTTTTTTGGTGGAACATGACACATAGAAATTTTGTAAAACGTCGATCTATGGTTGAAATTCGAAATAAGCACACTAACCTAAGATATAATAATTGTCGGGAGTGAAAAGTTCACAAGTTACAAATATGAGTAGTGTTAGCATCTTAACTTGTATTTAACGGTGATTTCGTTTTAAGCTTGGTTTGGAATAAGTGAAAAGTCGGGAACGATGAATTTATCCTTTTTGGGGCATTTTAGGATTGAAATGCGTCTTGTTCTATGATCCCTAAAAGTTATGAAAATAACGAAAGTCAAACATGTTAGTTGAGAAAATAAAAAAGGAAAAATACAAAAATATTAGTGGTAGTTAGTGTATATATTTAAAAATGGTAAAAATTGGGCTTTTCAAAACTTTTGATTCTTTAATTCCCCTTGATGAACTCTCAACTACTTTTCGAGATAATTAGTCGAGGGGGATCGAGATTCTTAGTTTTCTAAAGTGTTTACTTGTAGCATTGCGTGAGGACACGGCAATAGTTTAGTATAGGGGATTTTGGTATGTGTTTAATTACACATACAATTTTCCATTAAAACCGGACTTAAACGACCAAAAACGTACCAAAAATACATTGTATTTGTATATTTTCATCTATATTGTGCAGGAAACGAATATCTGACAAAAGGACAAAAATTGAAGCCAAAATGAACAAAACCGAGCACGGAATAGAAAAGCGTGAAAAGTCAAAGTCAACCAAAGTCAACCAAAAAGTCAACCCCGACAAAGCCAAAAGTCGAAGACAAAGCCGTACAACCCCTCAAACTTATAACCATACAAGGACCCACTATGCAATAACTATATATACTTTGAGGGGATTGATAAGTGTAGAATACACATATCCATTTATGCTTAAAATAACCCAATTAAACCCAAAACAGACCAAAAATGGCAAAAATATGCTTGTATTTGTGTTTTGTGTGTGCAGGTACGGATAAATCAAAAATCACAAGAAAACAGTCAAAAACAGGCAAACACGGACACGAGAATCAGAAGAGTACAAAAAGAAGCCAAAGATTCAAAGCCGAAGCCAGAAAAGTCAAGCCTCAGTCAAATCCAGTCAAAGAAAAGCCAATCATTGGTCAACAAAAGTCAACAAGGCCCAAAACATTCCATTTTAACCCTCTAAGTGTCACAAAAGTCCAAAAATATTCCCTCACCCCTTAATGGGCCCAATAACCCCATACCCGGATTCATAAGCCCAAGACATTAGCCCACTTCCCTTTTATGAAACCACAAGGGCTAAACATGCACTTTTTGAAAGTTATTTATAACTAGAAAATAAGAAAAGGAAGTCAAGGGCCAAATGTGTAAAATCCCAATCCTATAACAGTTTATAACTGTCAAAAATAGGCGCGAAACTAGTTACATTCACCCATTGTCCCTCCCTTTCACCCCCATGGTAAAACAAATGGCAAATGAGAATTAAAGGGTACGTTGGTCAATTTAAGGAAGCTCAAGTACAATGGCAGGGTCAAATGGGTCAAATCAAGAGTCTTACTAGGTCACTCTCAATCAAGAGCACACGCGGCTATGAAAGAAGCACAAATTCATATGGGTTTTTGTACTAAATCACTCACAAAAGAAGCACAATGTCACATCAAAGGAATGCCAGCCTGGCAATCCTCAGGTGTCCACAAATCAATCCAACGGCCACAAAAGGAGCTCAAATGATTGAAGAAATGATTGGTTGAGATTGAAAGTTTGGAGAGCAAGGCAAGAGGGCTAGAATCTTCCAAGGTAGGCTATAAATAGAGCACACCTCTCACACATACGAAGGAATCGAGTGGTAGCTTAAATTTAGTTGTAGCTTAAATTTTGTTTTCCTAGCTTAAATTTTCCTTTTTATCTTGTAATTTTCCTTTAAAAGTATTGTAAGCAAGTTTTTATTAATGTAATTCAGCTTTTCTAAATCTCTCCAAGTTCCTTTTTCATAAACTCTCTTAATAAGCTAAGTTGTCTCAATAAGCTAATAAGCTTATTTAAAGCTCTTTCAGTCTATAAGCTGAAATAGGGCTTATTGAATTCAGTATTAATCTTACCTAAACCTTAAATCAGTTTAAATCTATCATGGATCTTATTGGATTAGAGCTTTTGGAAGGGGATCTTAACTTGGAAGAGATCCCAAGGACTTATACCCTAGCTTATTAATAAGCTAGGGAGCTTGTAGCTGCCATTATTGGACCTCTTGTTTAGCTAGAGGATAAAGTAAGTTTTACTTTTAAATTTCTTGTTCATTTTCAATTCTAGCTTAAATTTTCACTACATACTTGCTTATTGCTTATTTGCTTATTAAAGTTGCTTATTAGTGTTTATTTATGCCTTAACTAGCTTAATAATCATAGTTGCTTATCTGTTTTTGATTAAATTAGTTTAGATCTTAGTCTTTCATATATTTGTCTTAAAAACCTCTAAAAAACCAAAAATATAGTAAAATAGTATAGATCTTAGATTAATGCTTATTTAGTTGTTAATTCTTGTTAATTAAGTTTGATTTAAGCTAGTTTTTATCTGGTATTAAGCACTTGTTTACTAGATTTCAAATTTAGTTGCCTAATCAACCCTGTCATAGTCTTAAAGGGGTGTTTGGTTTAGTGCACTTTGACCTCTAAAAGTCAATTTCACTTGTGCAATTTGCTTGAGTCAGCTAAGTTTTCATTTAAAATTAGTTTTCATTCAGTTTTTAAGAGTTAGGTTTTAAAATTTCAAAAGATATGGCTTATTACCTTTGTTCTAGCACCAGGGGAAATTTTCTCTAAATTTCACTTGTGAAATTTTGATCTAAGCCTTCCAAGGGCTAGATCTTGTTTGCATCTTGTTTATACACTCTTTTGGAGTGTGTTTGAGTGCAAGGTTCCATTTAGGAATCCTGCACCATTGGCTTTGTGTTTGTGCAAAGTGCACCAGTACTAACCAAAAGGTTAGTACTGCTGTCACAGTTAGCACTGTCACTTTTGGCTTAGTTGATAGTTAAGTATAAGTAGGATTTAGTTGCTTAGATTTAAGTAGGGATAAGTCTAGGTATAGCTTAATATATATTAGGTCTTAAATTTTACTTTCTAGCTTATTTACCTAGCTTAATTTAGCTGTTAAAGTCATTAAAATTCATAAAACTCCAAAAATAATAGCAGTCTTAAAGTTAGCTTTTAAATTCTTGTTCTTAGCTTATAGTTCTAGATTTTAAGTTTGAAATAGGTTGCTTATTAGTTGTTTGATAAGCTAGCAAAAGCTTAAGGTCCAAATTGACTTATTGGTTTGTTTAGCTTAATTGAGTTTTATGCCTTTAAGTGTTTTTGCTGAGTTTAGCATTTTCATTAACATTTTAAGTTGCTTTAAGTTGATTCCAGCTTTGATTTCTTTTCATTTTTAGATTAAGCTCATTATAAGCTTTGTAGAACACTTTTCCTTTTTGGATTTGAGCCTAAAATAAGCTAGTTATAAGCCTTTAAGTGAAATTAAGCCCAAAAGCCCTCTCACTGTAACAGCTTTTTGATAAGCTGTTTTAAAGCTTATAAGTTAGTTTTAGCTTATGTTTCCTTTGTTAAAGTAGCTTATTTTAGTGTCTTCTATAAGTCCTAGTATTTAGTTTTTCTTAAAATTCAAAAAAATAAAAAAGAGCAAAAAAAAGTGGGGATAGCCTGCCTCGAACCCACGACCTCATACTTATAACACCAACACCTTAACCAGTTTGCTACATTAGCTCATCCATCCATAGTTTGCACCATTAAATACTAGTATACGTTTTAGATTTCCTTTTCATAAATAAGCCGTAGCTTGATAAGCTAATTTGAGGGCTTATTCGTTAAGCTTTTAGTATTTCTTATTTTTCTTATAATCCTGCTAGAGTTTTAGACTTTTCCTAAATTTTTTAGATTTTTCCAGTTATTATTTTATTTTTAATCATTTTTCGAAAGTCAAAATCTTAAAAAATCAATAAAAAATAGAAAAAAGTTTTAAAAAAATACAAAAAAATAGTTTTTAGTTTTATAAAAATTAGCTTAAGGTTTACATTCAGAAAAATCATTTTCACCACTTTTAGATTTTAAATTTCATTTTTGAGCTTTAATTTTTAATTTTAAAAATAGAATTTTAATTTTAAAAATAGTTAAAAATAGTTTTCTAAGTTTTTATGTTATTTTAGACTTTTCTAAGCTTAAAAATCATTTTTCCAAATTTTTAGTACTTAATTTGCTATTTTCTATGATTTAATTAGATTAAAATACTTTTTAATTGTCCATTTTAATTGTTGCTTTAGATTATCAAATCATCAATTTGCTTATTAAAATCAGAATCCAAGCTTAAACAAGGTTTCAATTTCACTAGTCATTGGGGATAACGACCCGGGTGATCATACTTACCCGGTTTAATATACGTATTATATATATTATATTATATATATTTTTGAGAGTGAATTTTATCAAGGGTAACTTGGTAATTTTCTTAATTACTCTTAAGGTTATATTTTATATATATTTTAAGTGTATAAAACTTACCACACCAGGGATCTTTCTGCCAATATCACAAACTTTTATACACCACAAGGACTAAACGTGCAAACCCTCTTATCACCTTGAGGGACTAAACCTGCCATTACCCTAAACCTTTACCCTGCTCATATCAAATCACTGTATATCCTCTTCATTTCTCGCCAAACCCATTTTTAGCACTATTTACCATTACTTTCCTCAAACCCCACCTTATAAACAGTAATTGCCACCTAGGCAATCCCATTGGTCCGTGAAAAAAGGCAAAGATTGAAGGGATGAGATCAAAAGACTTGGGCTCTACTCAATTTGGACGGCTTGGATGAGCTTTTGAAGTCTCTCACACAACAAACACACCTTGTTTCTATCTCAGCAAAGTAACACAAGACAGTGAAGGCAAGACTTAAACGTTTAGTATAAAATAGGACATTGTAAGCCCATTGTAGTATCTAGCTTTTATCTTTCAACTTAATTTAGTCTTAATTAGCTTATTGTACCTTTTTTACTTGTAATGTTTTTTAAGGTTTAATGAAATTAAAGTTTGGTTCTAAATTCTGTTTTCAAGTTTTAAGTTCAATTTATGTTCTAAAAAGCTCACTATAAGCTCTCATAAGCTTTTACTAAACCACTTATATAACCTGTTTTCATTAAAAGTTACATAAATATATAAATTGTTAAGAAAATTCACAAAAAGTCCACCCTCAAAATACCACAGCTTATTTTTGGATGATAAGCCAAAAAGGGATGGGCTTATGGACTCTTACTAACTTGTCTTTGACAAGTTAGAGCTTGTAGATCCCTTTGTTTACCCTGTTTTGAGCAAGGGAAATTGTAAGTTCACTTTTAGATTTTTGCTTATTTACTGTTTTAGTGCTTATTGTTGCTTATTGCCTGCTTTTATTTGCTTGTTTATGCTTATTTATGTTATTTATGCTTATTTGTCTTTGATTGTTGCTTATATGCCCTTGTTTGAGTTTTTAAATCAAAACTGCCTTTATATGCTTTTACACTGCTAGTTGCTTATTTGCTTATTTAACTGCTCATCACTGTGTTCTTAATGTTTTTTATTGCTTAATTTTAGTTGTTTGATATCTGTTTTGCAAAAACTCAGCTTAATTCACTTGTAATCAGCTTTAAAAATTGATTTTCAGATTTTTAAGGGGTGTTTGGTTTAACTGTAAAAGTGGGTCAAAATGGGTCAAATCTTACCTTGTGCTCTTGATTCAGTTTTGATTAGTTAAAAGTAGTCATAAAAGTCAGTTTGTCTAAGTTTTTAAGTGATAAATTTAAAAATCATAGTTTGAAACACTTGTGGTTTAAATTTGTGAGCTTATAAGCTCATTTAATCAGTTGTGTGATCAAATCTTTGAAACTTGTGTATTTGTGATGTTTTTGTGTTTGTTTAAGCTTTAAAACAAGTTAGAAACCAAGTTAACTAGGTCTGCATTGTTGTTTTTGTTTTTGGTACAATTTGTTAAAATTCATCAAGTATTGAAAAACAGCTTTTTCATTTCCATTTTCTTGCTTATCATTTATTTCAAAATAACTTTTGAATGTTGATATAAGCTTTTTGAGGTCCATATTTTATCTGTTTGATGGTTTCATGGTCATAAGGTTCCTTTTGTTAGCTTATTTTTAAGATCAAAAAAACTACCATTTTCAAAGTCAAAAAGAATAAAAAATCAGCATGAGCTGAGTGCAAACAGCCTTTTCATAAGTCCTTTTCTTGGCTTACTTTTGTTTCAAACTCCTATTTGATTGCTGATTACTGTAGCTTTTAAGTCAAGCTTTAAGGGCATATAAGCCCTTAAGCCATAAGGTTCCACTAAGGGGCTTAAAATTAAGCCCAAAAGTGTACTCTTAGGCTATTTTGATCACAGTTTGGCCAATAAGCTCATTTGCTTATTTAAGCTTATCTGCTTATTGCATTTGCTTTAGGATTAATATTGCTTATTAGGTTAGTTTAAGCCTATTTTTAACTGATTGAATCCCGTTCACGTTTTTCGTGTTTTTTAGCTTAAATCACTTTCGTTTTTGGTCTAGTTTTCTTTGTTCTTACTTTTTAGTCACTTAGGACTTATAAAAGTCAAAAATATCATTTTAGGACTTAATTTTGATAAATTAGGGTTTTTAGGTCACGTTTTAGGATTCCCGCTTGCGTTTTTAGTTTAAATTTATGTTGCCTTCATTGTTTTTAGTGTATATTGCATTAACTTTCTCGTAGACTTAGAAAACCAATCAAAATCTTTGTTCCATTCAAGCATCAATTATCAAACCGTCTTTCGACTTTCTATTGCATTCCTAGTTGGGGATAACGACCCGGGAATCACATACTTCCCGGTTTCTATATTGAGATTTTTTGATAATTATCCTTATTATATATTTATAATTATTTATATTTATATATATTTAAAGGGATGGTTTCAAAAATCTGTCAATTAGCCTTCAAACTTCATAATAAATACAAGAGTATCTATTTAGCCTAGGTAAACTAACCGAGTTAAATAATGATACAAAAAACTGAACGATTACTAAAGTATATGGAATTACACAATGTATTCTATGGAATTGATAACGTTACTCGACCTCTTTTGCTCTTTTACTCTTCTGCAAATTGACTTTTATGGTTAAGGTATCGAGATTATGATTTAGCACACTTAAAACTTGTTTTTTAGTTTTCTATTTATAAGGTCTGGAATTCGGTTCGATACGGCGTATCCAAGTATTGGATACGACGTATTGGGATTTTTTGGAGTAGGGACCACGCTTGATATCTTCTAGAATATTATATTGATTCCATATTTTGAATACGGTGTATTGAATCTCTCTGGATACGGCGTATTAAGCTTTATTCCTCTGTGGTCTTTGGTGAGTGCAGGCACATATATGCCGTATCTTCCTTGATGGATACGGCGTATTGGTCTTCAGAATAGTAATCTTCAAAATATCTTCATATAAGCTCCAAAATGCTCGCCTTTTGCTAACTTGCACCAATTACTCCATAATTACTGCAATTCTCAAATATAAATGATTAAGTAACAATTCTTTGCAATAATTATACAAAATGGGTTAATAACATGGGTTAAATGATGCTATAAAAAAGACGTTATTTGATGTCAGCACTACGGTATAACTTAATCTCTGGATTAGTGGTAGTTACTGATTTTAAAGTGGTTTCATTAAGAGGCTCTACTTTAGTGGAGGTGATCCTAGTTAAAAGGCACGAGTTTCAAACTATAGTGAAGGTCTATCCTGTAGGTTTCCATTTATATCCAACATCATTGAACACTTTACCAGTAGGTTTCCAAGTTTGCTTCTTTTTACTCCTCTTAGCAGATTTAGATTTAGAATGCACATTCACATCATTAACAAATTCAAGAAAACACACATCATGATTTGCATTCAAAATTCATTGATTAAAGTTTGCAATATAAATTAAGCTCAGAATGATCATTTAACGATGTATGCTTAACATCTGCATTACAAACAGATTCACTAACATGATTCATTTTATTTGACTTGGATTTAACGTTCCTAGGGTGGTCTTTTACTTTATTGTTCATTTTGCTACTGGTAGTTCGTAAGATCTTATTGTGCTTTGTATTACCTGAAGGCTATGATAGCACTAGTAGAACTCTTCATTCCTATAGAAGGCAACATAGGTTTGTTAGAATCTTGTGTTTTATGGGAATCTGCCTGTTTTTTAGTGTTACTAGATGATGTGGTAGCTTTTGCAAACCTAACTTTCCTGTATTTGTTCAATGGTGTGACAGCCACCAATTTCTCACTAGGTTTTGGTTTGAACTAGGGGGGCTTGTATCTTTTAACATAGATCTAGCACCTCCTGTATTCGTTGAACAATCTTACAGGCGATGTGGTCTAATCATTATTAATAGGTCTTTGTGCTATTAGTGTGTTCGTCTTAGCACAAAAGGGAATTTTCTGCATGTTCGCGAGTGTGCGTAATGTTCTTAATGTGGAGCATTCGCCCTATTGTTCAATTGTTTAGGTGCTAGAGGGTGGGTAATTAATGCTTAAAACTTTATTTGGGAAGCATAATCAGATTGGTTGGATTATTATTCAGCTCGGACTTCTTTATTCAAATTATGACGCTTTCTTTTAACTTGCGTATATGTTTTCTCAAATTTGCAATAGTTACCATCTTTTTCATCAAGCCTAGCTTGCCTCATTTATTTGAAAAAAGTTCCAGAATTTCAGGAGCATGTTGATTGTTTAATGGTTTGTTATTAAAAAAACTCTCTTTTTGATGTTGTAATTTATGTTCAAGATTAACATTACGATTTTCAATCTAAGTAAAACTTCATCAAAAATTGTCTTTTCAACTATTTGTCCCTTTTTGGCAAGGTCAACCTTAAGCATTAGAATATCATTGTTTTTAATCATAAGACCTTGGTTTTCATTTCACGGATAATTCATTTCTGTAAAGCAAAGGGAGTGATTTACATAAATGTGAACTAAATCTAGATAAGAGAAGTTTCATAATAAGTGTATTCCTGTGTCCAATCTCTCAATTTCAAAGATTATAGTTAGATAAGACATGTTTATCACAGAAGTGAGTAGAGATACTTTGCGCGCAAGAACAGAATCAGCATGCATCATAATAAGTGACATCCGTTAATTTTGAGGTCAGTAACCGAAAGCAAACATATGATAATTAACTCTTTTGATTATATGTGGAGTCACTTTTAGGTGGTCATACTATTTTTAGTGTGAAAACCTAAAGATCATTAAATCGTTTAAGCTCGGGTTGTTTAGACCTTTATCTAGCGCGAGAATGTATCAATGTGTTCATATGTTATAAAAAATAAAGGGATTAAGAGAAACAGATAGTTTCAACAAGGTTTTCTATTTTTACGTTTACATCAAGGCCAATTCTATAAACGATCAACTCTAGAACTGGTTTACTATATAACAGGATCAAAGATCCTTGGGGCGCTAAATACACTTCTACACTAGACGTCTTCATCTCTACGTGCAAGATATCAAAGGGGGTGCGGTTTTAGTTATTTACACTTACACATGTTTTTTTGTGCACACCTTTTTTTGGATGTCAAAACTATGTGTCTATGATCTCTTTATATAGGGAGAAATCATGACTTACAAAGGAAGATAATAAATACAATAAGGAAACTATGATTATAGCAATTATATCAACATGTAATTCTTGCCTCATTCCATTTAATAGCCATTAATAAACTTGTCTTTATCCTCTTTATAGCAAGTCTTATTCAATGTTGTTCTTGTTTCCTCTCTTTAGGAGGATTCTTATGAATTCTTATTCATCTTTTAAAGAAATTCTCCTTGTCTTTTAAGTCTTCTTGTTTTCATTCTTGTTTTGTATTATCAACTCAAAATATAATTCTCCAAGCATGATCTTTCCCTGTTGATAAGACAAATCCAAATAAGCAAAAAACTTCCCCTGAAGTTATATATGAATGAAAAATCTTCCTTAAACTATGAAATTCCACCAAGGTCTTTAATAATTGCAAATCATCAAATCCTTTCCTTTTTTGTCCTTATCAATATCAGAGGACCTAAAAAAAAAAAAGTATTGCAACTTTGATCTCTTTACAAACGTTCACAAATCACTATCACACTTCTAATCCAGCCTTCAACAACTCAAATACCCGCCATGTGCGCCTTTAAGATAGAAATGAACTATGAGCAAAGTTAGAAACTTAAACTGAGCAGTTTAACAAAGATAGCAGTGTAGGCTTGGTTTTTAAAGTATAAATAATTTTTTTAATACATATTATTTTTTCTATTATTAATTTAATATTTAAAGATTATAAATGTTATTTAAAAAATATAAAAAAAAATGTAATAATATTTTTATTTGATAAAAAGTAAATTTATTATTATTTTTTAAAAAAATATAATTTTAAATAACTTAATTTAAAAATAAATATATTTATTAATTGTTTATAAAGATATTTAGATAAATAAAATTAATATATAAAAATATTAAAATAGATGAATTTATTAATTTTAGTGTAAAAATATATTAAAATATATATATTTTAGAGTGATAAAAATATTAATTAATAAAGATTATATTATATGATTCATAATAAAATTAAAAAAAAATTAAATAGATTTAGAGATAAAAAATATAAATTTTTTAATATTAAAAAAAAATTTTTAATATAAATTATTTTTTTAAACAAAAAATATAATAAAATTTTTATAATAAATATGTAGTTTGTAATATAAATAAATTAAAGAATAAAAATTATAATAATTAATTATTAAATTTAAATATGTTATGAATAAATTTTAATTAAAATATTAAAAATATGATATTAATTAAATATTAATTTTACAAAAAATTTAATTATAAAGTTGTTTAATTTATAAAATTTTAGTATTTAGATTAAATAAAATATAAAAAAAAAATACGTGATGTTTAATAATTTTTATAAATTAAAATAATTAATTTTATATTTTAATTTTTTAAAATATATTTTAAAGTTTAATATTATTATGTATAAATATAATAATTTTAAATTTTTATAAAGATTTAATTAATAAAAGTTTTTTTAATAGTAATTTATTTTATCAATTATATAAATTAATTTTTTTGTTTATAAAATAATATATTTTATAGAATTTAATATTTATATTAAAGTATTTATTTTATTAGTTTATATTTATATAAATAATTTAAAAATAATATTTTACTATTTATTAATTTTTAAAAAAATATATTTTTTTGTTTTAATGTAAATATTATATATTTAATTTTCAAAAATTATTTATGTTATTTATAAAAGTATGTATTAAAAAATAATTGGTCTTCTAGCAATGGTTATTTTTATTATAAATAAGATATATTTTTCAGTTATTTAAATAATATTTTCTATTAATATAAATATTAAAACTTAGAATAATTTAAATATAATTAATAGATATATAAAAAAATTTTTTAATTTTTATATAATTATATAAAAAATATATTTAATAATGTTTTAATAAAAATATAAAAAAATAAAGTTTGTATCATAATCAAATATATATATTATATTTATAAAAAAATATTGTTATATTAAAAATTGAAAATAAATATGTTTTGAATAATAAGAAATTATTATTAATAATTATAAAAAATAATTATAATTAATTTATATTTAAAATGATAATAAATAAATATATATAAATTTTTATTATAAAGATTAGATTAATTAATTTATATAATTTATAAATTTTAAATAAAAATTAATAATATAATATAAAATGAAAAATATTATATATAATATTAATATATAATATTATAAATGAGAAAATTTAATTAAAAAAAAAAACTTAAAATATAATTTTATATAAAAATTAAAAATAAATTAAAATAAATTATATATTAAAAGATTAATTAAAAAATAAATAGTAATTATAAAATTAATTTAAGAATAATTTAAAATTATAATTAAAATTTGTATATATAAATATTTTATTAATACAATAAGTAAAAAACTAGAATTAGAAAAAAAATAATATATTATAATATTAAATTATTATATAGTGTAAATAAAAATAATAAGAACATAAATAAGATAGTCCATCCGGTGTCATCTTTAAAAAAATAAATAAAGAAAAAAAAAATTAAAAAAATTCTAAAAAAAAAAAAAAAACTAAAAAAAACCTTCACCTCAATGTAGCACAATAAATGGTGTTAAAATTTTAACATTAAGCTTCCCCGTGATACCACTTTTGTTATACATTTCTTGAATTCTTTAATTTCGTTGATCTATTATAATGATTCTGTATGAAGTTATCACTTGTTTATTACCAAACTGATACTAAAGTAAAATCTCCCTAATTTGTTACTGTAAGTTTTGCACTATTGTGATTGGAAGAAACAGTGTAGAGAATTTTTGCTGATCAAATATCGAAAAAACACATCCACCTCTTGAATTTAGCCACATTCGACTTATTCGTGTGACATCTGGAGCACTTACGAACTCTATAACTCTTTTAAGTGACTAGTTGTACCAGGTTCAACCATCCACGCCTTGATCCGTGGTAACTAGATTAAACCAAAGTCGCCATATATAAAAATCGTAAATGTGTTAAAGCAAGTTATCATTGAAATCAGTGAAAGCCACCTACACTTAAATTTTCAAGATAAAATAAGTAAAACTCCTTCATAAAGCTTACCATCAATCTCAAATAAGAGATATCAAATAAACTCCGTAACCAATTTTTGCAATAAATCCAAAAATATTAGCCTTTAAACATTTAAACCAAAATCAATCTGTTAGCCTCCCCTTGAATGAAGCATCCGAGATCCAAACCATGTGTGTGTTAAAAACCAAACAACCATTCAATCCGAGATCATATAATCATCCGAGAATAAAAAATTACGTTTTTTCTCGAGGATCGGATAAACAATACCACTATAAACCACCTTCTCGACGTAACCAAAAGTTAGCAAAACACCTTTCTCGGATAAGGAAAAGAGTTTTAATTCCTTTGAGCAACTTTAAAATATTTGAACATTTGTTGATCCCAAAATCCTTCAACAATACTAACGAAATTCGAATGTAATATCATCATAAACCTTCCTTTGCTCAAACAGTACTATTCTCCTTATTTTACTAAACCTTCAATGTTTCGAACAGTAGTACTAACACAAAAAGTATTAATAAAATACTCGATCAATCAATAGTATTCCATCTTTTCTGTTGTTGACCCTAGAATAACAAATATTAAACCAACTACTGTCGGTAGACCCAATAATTCTCACCGAATGATTACATTGACCTACTATACACATGATCCAATTAAAATAAATCACTTACGTTTTTCTTTTGACTTTCACAATCCATATCTCGATCATGTGACTTCCAACATGTGTTTCCCATAATTCTTCTTTTCACTTCTTATTCTTTATAGATCTAAAGAATATAAACTATATTATGAAGACCAAATCACCATTATCATCACATCGAAATTGATTAGTATCACCATCATAGCAGCAGCAAAACAGAAAAGAAAGTGAACCCTTTATTAATTTGGAACAGTTTGCTGAATTAGGGTTTAAAAAACCCTAGTTTCACCGATTTTGAATTACCGAAAAAGAAAATCAAATCCGATGTAAAGAGAACCCTTAATAGTAACAATGATTCATAAATTGTATTGCATACCAATTAAGGTAAAGAGGACGATTATAAATCTTGTTATATCAATTAAACTTCAAAACCCCTTGAAAACTCTAACCAAAATTGATTCTTCTACAAAATTAGGGTTTACGGGTTTCTTCAAAAACCTTGTAGATCCTAGATCAAGAGCCACGAGGCTCTGATACCAATTGTGGAATCTAAAATAATTATTAGATCGTTTAAGCTCAGGTTGTTTAGACCTTTATCTAGGATAGTATCAATGTTCATAAGTTATAAAAACAAAGCGAAATAAGAACAAAGATATTCAATAAGGTTTTCCATTTATACGTTTCAATCAAGCCACAATTCTAGACGATCAACTCTAGAATGGTTACAATCTAACAGGGATCAAAGATCCTTAGGGCTACACACTTCTTCACTAGACGTCTACATCACTACGTGTTTACACTCATACATGTTTTTTTGTGCACACCCTTTTCTAGATGTCAAAACTATGTGTCTATGATCTCTTTATATAGAGAGAGATCATGACTTACAAAGGAAGATAATAAATACAATAAGGAAACTATTAAATAGCATTAATCAACATTAATTCTTTCGTATCAATATTTAATAGCATTAATAACTTGTCTTTATTCTTTTAAGCAAGTCATCAATGTTGTTCTTGTTTCCCTCTTTAAAGAGATCTTATGAAATCTTATCATCATTTGAAGAATTCCTTCTTTGTCTTTTAAGTCCTTCTTGTTTTGTCTTATCAACTCAAATATAATTCCCAACATTTAGCATTCAACGCTTGTTTTACTAGAAACCCTAGTTATACGAACGCACCTTTTACCTAACGATCCTAGTTAATGGTCCTAACGACCAACGATATGCTCAAATAACATTATAACAATGCCAAAACACATGGGAAAAACATAATTTAACAAAATCATAAACTATTTCAAAAATTACACTTTACGACACTTTACGTATTTTCCGAATGTACACAACTTATACATTTTAACTTATACCTTTTAACCAATACTTAAACTATCATAATATAACAAAAAAAATTAAAACACTTCTTTACCTCTCGTTTTGGCTGACCAAAACCACCTACACACATCCATAATATTTCTTTCTTAAGGGATACTTGTACAACCATAATAACACTTGTCTTCAACTCCATTTCTTATCAACACACATCATCCTACCTCTTACAACTTATGCATGCAACTAGATCTCCAAAACTTTCTTCCTTTGGTCCTTGTGTTGCTGCCATGACCTAACCACAACCATAACACCATCATTTTAAATTATTGGGAGCATAATCAAAGGTAAAACTCATGGTGCAAGATGACTTGTATGTCTCTTGTACCAAAACTCTTTAAAAAATGAGGTTTTCTTGACTTTTCTTGCATGTTTATGCATTCTTTTGTAAAATCTTTATAGATAAATTATTTTCTTGGTAAAACACTCTTAAATAAGTGATAATAATGTACAAAAAAATTGGTTCGTTTGTTTTTAGTTTTGCTATAAGATCTATGCAAGAAAAGTGACTTAAAGTCTTGATTTTAAAAAGTTATGACACTTCTTGTAAATTTTTATGTAAAAGAGCCTTTTAATTTATGAACCCACTAATATTTTTGGATTAAATTGATGTTAAGACTTGTATAAAAAGTTTTGAGGAGTTGTTTGGGTCATTTTTGCATAATGGGTTAGTAGTTGGATTGTTTTAGTCAATGTTATATTTCAATCAGTCCCTATTTTATTTTTAGGTCATATTGAATGGAGCATAAGTTAATGATAAATGAATGTTTTGGCATGATTTTAAAGCCTAAAATTAAGTACTTTGAGTCTAGTTTCCAGAAATGTAAGCTTTGTAAAAATATGAGGTTGTTTGGTTAGTGAAAGTTACAAAATGGTGAAAGGTGTCAAATCTGCCCGAAAATATCTTTTCAACCCTTGTACTAAAATGATCATAAATCATAAACCATGATGAATCTGTCATTGAAATTGATACGGAATACACGTGTAAGAGTTATTTATAGTCTCCCATTTGCCTAACTCTAATAACCTTGATTTAGACCTTCTTATCATTAAAATACTTTTATATATCTAGATTTTGCCATTTTTGGAGTCGGGTATAAATGGTCGGGTATAATTCCTTGATAAATTTTGGGAAAATTCATGGACACACCTAAAACATGAAATTTGGACCTGGAGCAGTAGCTTGACCAGAAACATTAGTTAACTTGGTCAAATAAATACTTAAATTGACAGGAAATTTGGGACAAATTAGTATAAAGTGTGCTTTGTGATAAAAGTGACTTTGGAAAAAATAAGAACACAAGACATAACAAATGAACCTTAATATTGTCCAAGCATATCGTATAGGTTCTAATTAGGTATATTTATTTACCTTAGGTCTCGGGTAGAAGGGTGCGCGTTCGTTGGGTTGCCTACTTGTTTGTGATTTTGCCGGGAAGTCATCGTTTTGCTCTAACTTTTAAGGTGAGTCTCTCACAGCCCCTCTTTTACATGTTTTAAATGTTTTGGGGTTAAAAGCATGATGTTTCATATTGCTATACTCTTACTTTTACGTATTTAAACTTTTGAGCATATTCAAACTAGAACTTGTTTTAAACGTATGGAACTTGAGTTGAACTTGTTGAACTTTGGAAACATGTTGAACTTGAACTTGATATGTATGTTGTTGTATGCTTGGAACCCGTCACTACTTTTAGCTCACTATATCCCCTTCAACGGGATTAAGACATTAGTACATATGGATAGTGCTGTTAGGAGATTAGCCCCTCCTCACTCCCACCATAAACGGGGTGCATAGTACTAGGACATAAGACTTCTGTTGCAACACTTGTAAAACTTGCAACTTATTTTAGTGTAGGGTTGCTACATTAAGTAAATGGAACTCGGAACTGGAAGGCTGAATGCATTTAAGTAGTGCCTCGCATAAACACTATAGCATACATATACATTGATTTATATTACGTTACTTTAGGTAACGAGAACTGTCTTTGGAAATTTGAATCAGTTTGGATTCACGACATATTTTGGAAACTTGATATGGAATTAGGAATTATTTTTGGACATCTATTCTTTTCTAAAACCATTTTGGGTACATAATCCTGTGATCTTACCAACTATTTTGATAGTTGAGCATTTTTATCATGCTTTTCAGGTGACATTCGTATAGTGAAAACTTAGTGCATTGCAATTGGACATGTTCAAGATATCTACTTTCTTTCAAGCTATTGTCATTTGTAATTTTTAAACTTGTACTTGGAAAATGATGTAATTCGGATAATCTTCTTTTATCTTAATTCATGTATGGTGTCTTATCTATCATCTTGTGTGATGTTTATTAATATGTTACACCTCGCGGTTCCGCCTTGATGGGGGTGTGACATATTGGTAATCAGAGCCTAAGGTTATAGAGAACGCCAATTTTTCAAAAAATAAAAATCCGAACTATAACCAAAATGATTTTATTTTCTAAAAACACCGAACATGAAACAAGTCTACTAGTCCGAGTGGTTGCATCATTAGACCTCAATTACACATAACTTGATCAACTATGTCTGATTTAGGGAGTATCATGCAACACTGGGTATAGTCATTATTTTAAACGAGTTTAAAAACTAACTTTCCACATTAGTCACTAAAACGCATACTAAGAGTTATGTGCATCGTACACTGTATATTTTTAGATGTCCACTACTTGAGTTTAGTACATCATGCCTATTTTGATTAATCCGTTTATATTATGAGTTTGCTTTCACGTCGGTTACTGTCATTATAGTTGTCACACTGTTCTTAAGCACATTGTTATTGCAGACACTGTTACAGTCACAGTATGTCTCATAAATCATCTTCGCGCATTAATTATTCCGCGAGTAAGTCGCGACGTACACTTAACTACTTTCCGTAACCTTTCGTGCATAAGACCTCGAGGAGGAATCGTCGATAGATTCCGAGTCAGAGCTCGAGGTGAGCGGCAGGTGAACTATGTATGCACGACATGTAGAGACGTTCGTTCTTTCACTATTAGAGCTACGCCGACCTATATTTTGGTCACGTCTTTGCCTTATTTCGTCATACTATAATGCCAACCGTTTTGGCTGCAAACTCCATGTTTAGTGATTTAAGATTTTGTTTCTAAGCGACCCCAAAATTGAGTCAATTTTTCAAAAAACATTGGGCCTTTTACCAACTTCTACCTTAATTTCATGACAGTTCTTGTTTGATGAGTTGTGAAATTATGCTTCAAGTTGCTACATGGCTTAAGACCTTTGAAGAATTCACTTGAGGATGGGTGAGGCTTGGATGTTTAGATGTGGATACTCAAACGATGTTGATGCAACATGACTATAGAGAGGCTAGGGCTGAAGCAGAAATGCACGGTGTTTTGTCCTTACCCTACCGTATGAAGTGTAAAAGACCCATTTCTCATCCACTAGGTGGATTGACATTGTTTTTATCATGGAAACCTGTTACTTAAATGCATCGTTCTTAAAAGACGTTCGATAATACGAGTTACGTCATTAGTAGTTATCAACTCGCTAGGAGCGTGATCGCTCGAGTAGTTATCAATGACAGTGCAAATGTCACATTACATAGTTATAGCCTTGGATATTATGGATAAGGCGAGAAGGAATTGCAGGAGAGTGCTATGTCCTTACTTATCTTTTGGGATTTTTGGTGTTAGTCTCGGTGTTGGTGTCCATTATGATGCTTGTGTTTCAAGCATGGGTCTAATAATATTTTTATGGATTTTTATCTATCGTTTTAAACTTTTGGACTTATGATTAAGTGGGTGCAAAAATTTTAGACTTTGTACCTTTGCGATTAATTACGTTCGGTGTTAAAAAATTTAGATTTTGACGTATGGCTAAGTGTAAATGTTTGCTAAATAATCTTATTTTTCCCTTTTGCGTGAAAAAATGTTTTTGTTTACTTGTAGAACCATGCCTCAAGGATGGAAACACGTGATATAAGCACATGAGCTATAATTGCACACTATAGTGAGTCTCGCACCGTATTCTAAACCAATAAGTCAGATTACATCATTAGTCGTCACAGGAACAACTTTCCGACCAACATGGTTACATAAATCGCTTCATTGTATAACCACGGTCTTTGAGACTCCTTTTGAGCTAAAAGGATTGATACGAGAACGAGAGCCATATACTTGATACTGGTTAATTGTGTAACCATGATAACAATTTTCGTCTTGGCATTTGTGTTTCGGAGATGGTACTTATTTGGACGAGTCAAAGTCCTTTGGTAACAAAACATGTATAAGTGAGATACTTTTTGAACACTTCTTTTTTATAAACATGATGAACAAGTATTTTTCAACGGTTACACCATCTAGCGTCAAAACTTATGAGTTATAAGGCACATGTAAACATCAAATTTTGTTGAATATATTTATTCAACCCACATTCGAAAAATGTTTTAATATCAAAGTATAAACTTTTTTGTATCGGTATCATTGTGTTTAGTTATTATGACTTCAAATTTTTGAAAAACTTTATTATGACTCAAAATTTCAAAAATCATTATTTCGACTTCAATTTTTCCAAAAAATATATTTCAATAATAATAATGACAAAAATTTATATTTTATGTTACTTGAAATACATTTTTGGTCAAAAACCTTTTTATTATGATTTATGTTGGGAAACCAACCTTATTGTAAGTTACTATGAAATACAAACTTTTTGGCAGACGTATTGTTTTTGGATGACAATTATTGTGGAAGTTTTGAAACTATATATGTGAAAACGTTATCTTTTTCTCTATATAAACTTTCGTCGCAACTATGTTTGAAAGAATGTTATTTCATTTTAAAGCTGCATCATATAAATGCACGGTACTCGAACTATACTTTGGTCAACTTACTTACTCAACAAATACTGTGGAAAAATTTAAAACCATGTCCCCAAGACGAAACACGCGCAACACATGAACGAATCTTGGACACCAATTATTGTACATCTGTATCTTACAAACCTAAACCGGATATGAGACTGAACCGCCCAAACCTCTGCTATCAAAGGAAATCATGACCAAGGGAACAATGGGAATCACGCACGTGATAGTGCCTTCGACATAGGTACCGTTGAAGCTCAGCAAGATCCAAACGTCATGACAAGTACTTTTTCTTTCATCGATCATTTTCTACCATTGAATTCGATTCCGATGCCTATTTTAGTTTTATTCTACCTATCTTCCCCTTGAATAACTTGAAACCTAGTACTATAAACCCCGATTACAAAATTTTAATTGCTAACGGTCTAAAGTTAGAAACCAACAAGATGGTCTGTGGATGTGGAATAGAACTAGAATGTCGCATGTTTCTCATCAACTTGATCCCTTTCGAACACAGTAATTTCGACGTGATTGTAGGAATGGATTGGTTATCCAAGCTTAAAGCAAAGATAGTTTGTTTTGAGAAAATTCTCCAAATCCTATTAACTAATAGAGAGGTTTTGGAGGTTCATGGAGAACAACCCGAAAGAAACCTGAAATAGTTGATGACCATGAAAGTAGACGAGCAGAAACTCGAAGATATCCCTGTTGTACGTAACTTCCCTGTTGTCTTTTCAGAAAATTTATCGGGCTTACCCTCATCTCGTGAAGTGGAGTTTTGCATAGATTTTATTCTTGGAGCTATGCCTGTTACAAAATCACCTTATCGTTTGGCACCTACAGAAATGCAAGAACTGTCAAACCAACTCAAAGAGCTACAAGACAAAGGTTTCATACGACCTAGTTCTTCGCCTTGGGGAGCTCCTGTGTTGTTTGTTAAGAAGAAAGATGGATTTTTTCGTATGTGCATATATTATCGAGAACTAAACAAGCTGACCATTAAGAATCGCTACCCTCTTCCCATGATCGATGACTTGTTCTATCAGCTGCAAGGGTCACGGTATTTTTCTAAAATAGACCTTCGATCTGGTTATCATCAGTTGATAGTACGCGAAGAAGACATTCCTAAAACTGCATTCAATATGAGGTACGGACATTTTGAGTTCACAATCATGCCTTTCATTTTGACTAACGCTTCATGGACCTCATGAATCGCGTATGTAAGCCGTATCTTGACAAGTTCGTCATCGCCTTCATTGACGACATCCTAATTTATTCAAAGTCCAAAGAGGAGCATGAAGTTCACTTGAAGTTGATATTAGAGTTACTTGAAAAAGAGAAATTGTTTGAAAAATTCTCGAAATGTGAATTCTAGCACTTCCCGAAGGCGCAGATGATTTTGTAGTTTACTGTGATGCATCGAACCAAGGTTTTGGTTTCATTTTGATGCAGAGAAACAAACGGATAGCATACGCATCCAGACAACTTAAAATCCATGAGAAGAACTACACCACTCATGATCTAGAGTTAGGCGCAGTGGTATTTGCTCTTGAAATGTGGAGATACTATTTATGTGGAACAAAGAGTGTTATCTACACTGATCATAGAAGCCTGCAACAAATTTTTCGATCAAAAAGAATAAAACATGCGTCAGAGATGATGGATAGAACTTTTTAGCGATTATGATTGCGAGATTCGCTACCACCCAGGTAAAGCTAATGTAGTAGCTGATGCATTGAGTAGGAAAGAGCGGATGAAACCGAGATGAGCTTGAGCTATGAGCATGACAGTTCACTCTAGCATTAAGGCTAGGATACTGGAAGCTCAAAGCGAAGCTTCCAAGGGCGCCAACACTCTAGCAAAAATGTTAAAAGAAATTGGGTGCCAGTTTATGGCAATTTGAGAACTTTGATAATGAATGAAGCCCATGCTACAAGTTATTCTGTACATCCTGGAGCAGACAAGATGTACTATGATCTACGAGGCTTATATTGGTGGCCCGGCATGAGCAAGGATATTGCCATGTATGTTAATGAGTGCTTGACTTGCTTTACAGTTAAAGCAGAACACAAGAAACCCTCGAGATTACTTCAACAGCCAGAGATTCCTGAGTGGAAATGAAAGAATATCATGATGGACTTCATAACCAAGTTACCGAGAACCAGTAGCTGACATGAATCGATTTGGGTCATTGTTGATCGACTGACCAAATCTGCGTATTTCTTAGCCTTCTGTGAAGATTTCAAGACAAATAAGTTGGCAAGACTGTACATCAAAGAGATCGTAGCAAGGCACTGTGTGCCTTTGTCAATCCTATCTGATCGTGACAGTTATTTCACATTAAGATTTTGGCAACCACTACAGAAAGCATTAGGAACGTGACTGGATTTAAGAACAACTTACCTTCCTGAAACTGATGGCTAAAGTAAGCGTACCATTCAAACATTAGAAGACATGCTTAGAGCTTGTGTAATTGATTTTGGTGGAAACTGGGATACTCATCTACCGTTAGTAGAAGTAACATACAACAACAGTTACCACTCGAGAGTGAAATGTGCCCCATTTAAAGCATTGTATGGGAGGAAATGTCGAACGCCCATAGCTTGGGCAGAAGTAGGAGAAAGCAAGCTATTTGGATCACAAATTATCCAGGAGACCACCAATAGGATTGTTTAAATCAAGGAAATATTAAAAGCCGCACGAGATCGCCAAAAGAGCTATGCTGAAAATCGACGAAAGCCGTTAGAGTTCAGTGTCGGTGATAAAGTACTACTCAAAGTGTCTCCTTGGAAAGGCATGGTACATTTCGGTAAGAGAAGCAAGTTTTCACCGAGATATGTAGGACCGTTTGAGGTTGTCGAGCGAGTGGGTCATGTTGCTTATCGATTGCGTCTACCACAAAAACTTATAGGCATTCATGACATGTTCCACGTATTGAACCTGAAGAAATGCCTGGCCGACGTAAACTTACACGTACCCCTAGAAGAGATCAAGATCGATAAAGGACTATGCTTCGTTGAAGAACCTATTGAAGTCATGGACCGAGAGGTCAAGAAGCTTAAACGAAGTTGGATTCCTATTGTAAAAGTTCGTTGGAACTCCCGACAAGGACCAAAATTTAATTGGGAACGAGATGATGAAATGAAGCACAAATATCCATAACTGTTTGCGAGTGCTACGGCTTAGGACGAGCAACTAAAATTTCGGGACGAAATTCCCTTTAATGGGGGAAAACTATGACATTCGTCAATTTTGAGGTCAGTAACCGAAAGCAAACGTATGATAATTGACTCTTTTGATTATATGTGGAGTCACTTTTAAGTGGTCATACAATTTTTAGCATTCAACGCTTGTTTTACTAGGAACCGTAGTTATACGAACGTACATTTTTTCTAACGATCCTAGTTAATGGTTCTAACGACCAACGATATACTCAAATAACATTATAACAATGACAAAACACATGGGAACAACATAATTTAACAAAATCATAAACTATCTCAAAAATTACATTTTTACCACATATTTACCGAATGTACATAATTTATACATTTTAACTTATACCTTTTAACCAATACTTACACTATCATAAAATAACAAAAAAATTATAAACCACTTCTTCACCTTTTGTTTTGGCTGACCAAAACCACCTACACATACATCCATAAAATTTCATTCTTATGGGACACTTGTACAACCATAGTAACACTTGTCTTCAACTCCATTTCTTATCAACACACCTGATCCTACCTCTTACAACTTATGCATGCAATTAGATCTCCAAAACTTTCTTCCTTTGGTCCTTGTGTTGCTGCCATGACCTAACCACAACCATAACACCATCATTTTAAATTATTAGGAGCAAAATCAAAGGTAAAACTCATGGTGCAAGATGACTTGTATGTCTCTTGTACCAAAACTCTTTAAAAATGAGGTTTTCTTGACTTTTCTTGCATGTTTATGCATTCTTTTGTAAAATATTTATAAATAAATTATTTTATTGGTAAAACACTCTTAAATGAGTGATAATATTGTACAAAAAATTGGTTTGTTTATTTTTAGTTTTGCTACAAGATCTATGCAAGAAAAGTGACTTAAAGTCTTGATTTTCAAAAGTTGTGACACTTCTTGTAAATTTTTGTGTAAAAGAGCCTTTTAATTCATGAACCCACTAAGATTTTTGGATTAAATTTATGTTCGGACTTGTATAAAATGATTTTAGGAGTTGGCTGGGTCATTTTTACATAATGGGTTAGTAGTTGGAGTTGTTTTAGTCAATGCTATATTTCAATCAGCCCCTATTTCATTTTTAGGTCATATTGAATAGAGCATAAGTTAATGTTAAATGAATGTTTTGACATGATTCCAGAGCCTAAAATCAAGAACTTTGAGTCTAGTTTCCAGAAATGTAAGCTTTGTAAAAATGTGAGGTTGTTTGGTTAGTGAAAGTTGCAAAATGGTAAAAGGTGTGAAATCTACCTAAAAATATCTTTTCAACCCTTGTACTAAAATGATCATAAATCATAAACCACGATGAATATGTCATTGAGATTGATATGGGAGACACTTGTAAGGGTTATTTAGAGTCTTTCGTTGTCCTAACTCATATAACCTTTATTTAGACCTTCTGATCATTAAAATACTTTTATATGTCCAGATTTTACCATTTTTAGAGTCGGGTATAAATGGTCGGGTATAAGTCATTGATAAATTTTGGAAAAATTCATGGACACAACTAAAACAAGGAATTTTTACCTGGAGCAGTAGCTTGACCAGAAAATTTAGTTAACTTGGTCAAATAAATACTTAAATTGACAGGAAATTTGGGACAAATTAGTAGAAAGTGTGCTTTGTGATAAAAGTGACTTTGGAAACAAATGAGAACACAAGACGTAACAAATGAACCTTAATATTGTCCGAGCATATCGTATACAATCTAATTAGGTATATTTATTTACCTAAGGTCTCGGGTAGAAGGGTGCGCTTTCGTTGGGTTGCCTACTTGTTTGTGATTTGCCGGGAAATCATCGTTTTGCTCTAACTTTTAAGGTGAGTCTCTCACAGCCCCTCTTTTACATGTTTTAAATGTTTTGGGGGTGAAAAGCATGATGTGTCATATTGCTATACTATTACTTTTACGTATTTAAACTTTTGATCATATTCAAACTTGAACTTGTTTTGAACGTATGGAACTTGAGTTGAACTTGTTGAACTTTGGAAACGTGTTGAACTTGAACTTGATATGTATGTTGTTGTATGCTTGGAACCTGCCATTACTTTTAGCTCACTATATCCCCTCAACAGGATTGTGACGTTAATACATATGGATAGTGCTATTAGGAGATTAGCCCCTCCTCACTCCCACCATAAACAGGGTGGATAGTACTAGGACATAAGACTTGTGTTGCGACACTTGTAAAACTTGCAACTTATTTTAGTGTAGGGTTGCTACACTAAGTAAATGGAACTCGGAACTGGAAGGCTGAATGCATTTAAGTAGTGCCTCGCATAAACACTATAACATACATATACATTGATTTATATTACGCTATTTTAGGTCACGAGAATTGTCTTTGGAAATTTGAATCAGTTTGGATGCACGACTTGTTTTGGCAAATTGATATGGAATTGTGAATTATGTTTGGACATCTATTCTTTTATAAAACCATTTTGGGTACATAATCCTGTGAGCTCACCAACTATTTCGATAGTTGACCGTTTTTATCATGGTTTTTAAGTGACATTTGTAAAGTGGAAACTTAGTGCATTGCAATTGGACATGTTCAAGATGTCTACTTTCTTTCCAGCTATTGTCATTTGTACTTTTTAAACTTGTACTTGGAAAATGATGTAATTCGAATAATCTTTTTTTATCTTAATTCATGTATGGTGTTTTATCTATCATCTTGTGTGATGTTTATTAATATGTTACACCTCACGGTTCCGCCTTGGTGGGGTGTGACACAATATTCATCACATATTTACAAATAATATAGTCCAAGATTCAATCATCATCAAGAGAAACTTCTTTCTTTTGAATATCAAAATATTTCTGGTCTATAGAACACTGTTTAACAGCAGCTTCCATTTGGTTAAACACCGTTTTCACTTCATTAAGTTCATTATGAAGACCATTTTCAAAATCTTTAAATGACGCTTGTAAAGAATTTATAAATGGAATGACTTCTTCTTTGAAAACCTTTTTGTATGTTCAAAACCTCATGACCCCTCAGTAATTGCATCAGGTGTAGTCCTTACTTTCACCACCTTGTCAAAACTGGCAAGGTGATTTTTTAGCTTTTGAAAACTTTTTTTTACCAAACTTATCTTTGAAAGTTCTTTAGGAATCTCTATTTCAACTGGTGTTTGAATAATGTCAAGTTGCTCAGACTTAGGGTTTAAAAGTGGTAACTAAAAAACTTGTTCTGCAGACAATTGCATTTGTGGAACAAAACGTTTTCCAAAATCTTCATCCAATTTATTCAACTTGTTATAATCAATTGGACTTGTATTAATTTTTTGCTTTTTCATAATCGGATCATTTTGTTTTGCAATCATTTTTTATCGACTCTTTTCCTCTAAAATTAAAGTCTCTTTTTCATCAACCACAAAAATCACATCATGTTTTCTAGAAATGACACTATAATCATATAGTGTTGGCTTAATCCGCTGAGCTTTCTTAAGATAAAACGGATTTTGATAACCAAGAGCTTGTTTGTGAGTATCATAACCAAGAGCTTGTTTGTGAGTATCATCATAGAAAACTTGAGGTTTCGTTAGCATGTGCACTGTTTGCGCAGATTGACCTACTTTATAGACAATATTATCTAGTGCTTTTATTTTCTTTTATAAATCAATTTCTTTGTCCATGTATTTACTTTCTTTTTCTTTGGATTCCTTTTTGAAAACATTAAATGTTTGCAATAACGATTCATTTTCCTTGACTTGATTAGAAAGAGTATGTTTAAGTGAGTTAATTTCTTGCTTAAGTGCACACCTATTCTGAATCATATAATCTATTTGTGAATCAATTAATTTTTCATGACTGTTCAAATCAACATTAAATCTTTGTTCTAAAGTTTTGACATGTTCTTTATATCTTTCAAAATCAGCAGTTAAGGATTCATTAACTGTTTTGGTTTCTTGATTAACCTTATCCCAATTAGTTACATGATTAGACATTTTCTCAGATAACTGTTCAAACACATGCATTATCATAGAATCTTGTTGTGTAGAAGAGTTGGTATCTTGAACAATTACATTTTGCGTCTGTTGCATATATTGTTCATAAGAAATGATATTACTATTACTTGTTATTTCATTATTTGGAACGTAATCAATAAGAGATTGTTCAAACTACGGTGTCTCTTACACACTTTGATTAAGCATATTATCATGTTGATAGGTGTCATGTTGTGGTACCTCCGAGAGGACGTCTGAATCGTAACTTGAGAGATTGGCCATTAACACCGCTTTTGCTGAAGAGATATCATCACAGTCGGAGTCATAAGCATCTAGATCATCAGTCTGAAAAGCAGCATTGTGAATGATTGTTGGCTGAACATCATGACAATCTGTAATTCCAGGATCTGCTAGAAATGCCAGCTGCTCCTCATCCAAGACTTGACCAGATTCCTGTGCTTCAACCAACATTAACTTTTCCTTAAACAATGCTTCATTCCTTGGTCTCTTAGGCTGAGTGCACTGCCTTGCCATATGCCCTTCACCCTGACAATTATAACACTTAACAGCCCTTGCTTGACCAGCTGCATTGTTTCCCCTTGAAGTTGTAGCATTACCTATTGTTCCCAAACTAGAACTCTGGCCGTGTCTTCCTTGAACTTGTTGAACAGTAACTCTGCCATCTTGAATAGTAGCTTGATTTTGTGGATTGGAAGATGTATAGAGTTGGTTGTTGGTTGAAGGAAAACAAGATGCAACTACAGTTGACATAAATGCCATAGCTTTGTTGAGACAAGCAATCGGATCATCTCCTAGAAGAAATACTAGAACAGCAAGTCCTGAGTTAATTTGTGGAAACTCAACTGGTGGTTGTTGTGAAATTAGAGGGGAATGATATGCATTTTGAGGAACTGATGGTATAGGTTGACTGATTAGAGGCTGGTAAGCATGTTGATATTGTTGTGGATGATGAGGTGCTTCATAAGTTAGTCAGTATGGTTGAGAATAATGATTTGTTTGAGGAGTTGATGATAGCTGTTATGGATACTGAGCTGAATTTGACTGAGTTAAATAGTGAGCAACCAATGCAAGAGGATCTGGATATCTTTCACGCATCATTCGAACTTCATTTGCATGTCCTTCATGTTGACTAAGATATGCATATAACTGATCATAGTTGGTAGTATGCATATTTTTGGCTAACTTAACATCGGTTACAAACTTTCTCCATTCTGTTTGAAGAGCGTTTAAAAACTTTGTATTCACCTGAACTTGTTGCATTATCATGCCAATTGTGTGCATATCATTGATGAGTTGAGCAAATCGTAAGTAATATTCATAAAGTGTTTCTCCTTTGACTGAAGTAAACTTATCAAACTTATTGTGCAGTTTACATTCACATTCTTGATATAATAGTTTAGTGCCTTTCATGAGTCACTTGACTCTTTCCCATATATCTTTAGCCGATTGACAATGGTTGACAAGGGCATACACATCAGGTATGAGACCTTGAAGAACAATGTTCATTGCTTGAACATCACAATCATCTTGAAGCTGTTCTTGTTCAGTGAGTTCAGTATATTTATTCTTTCGAATTTGACCGTCTACTTCAACAGTTGGATATACAAGAGGTCATTCTCAATAGATTCAAGCATCATTCTATCGTTTTTCTTTCCTTTGATGTAGAGCAACATACGACTCTCCCATGAGGTATACATTGCTTTGTCAAGCATAGGTGGACGGTTCTCAACACCGGCAACTATCATGAATTCAGCTAAGGTAGTCATCTTTAATTGATTGTTATATGAGATAAGAACTTGATCGAAGAGTGATAAAGGAGGATAGTGTTAAAGAGTTGCTATTGAAGGTGATTGAGATTGTTATTCCACGGGATTTTACAAATCTTAACTAAAATCGATAAAATACCAAGTTATTTTGCAGGATTTTACAAAGTAAGACAAACTGTAGAAAATAAAATCTTTTTCAGATCAGTGTAATATTTCGCACGAATTATGACAATGTAATGTTTCGCATGGTTTATGTCAATGTAATGTTTCGCACGGTTTATGTAAATTGGACAGAGTTTTGTTTTGTTCAATCACGTATTTTGCATGATTTGTTACACAACGTGTTTCGCAAACATATTACACTGCATAAATCGCAGACATATTCCCAAACATATTTCGCATAACTTGGAAAAAATTGAGCAGAGTTTTGTTTCGCAAGAATACATATTTCACAAGAAACAAATACCTATAATAAATCGCACGATTTAAGTATTTCGCACAGTTACATAAATCGCACAACCTGTCATAAATCGCACACTTACGTATTTCACACCCTTCAAACAGAACGTATTCCACACGATTCAAAAAACGTAAAAAACTTTTAAAAATCACCTAATAAACACCCTTTTTGACGTTTACCTTTATTTTTATTGTACAACTAAGTATCTTAGGCCTAGATCTTGCTTAAAACATAAACTTTAAGGTTTTTAAACACAAAATTCCAGGTTTGATTTTTTGCGAGACTCACGACCCAAAAGCACAAAAATCACGATCAAAACAAGATAAGAAACGCACACGATCTCACGATATCACCCCATGGCGACTGATACCAATTGTAAGATATCAAACATACAACAATCTATGAAAAGAAGTGAAGAAATCTAGAGAGAGAAAGAGGATGTTAGAACACTTAGAGAGAGAAATGAATTGAAGAATGTATTATCAAAATGAACCAACACCCTCTCCAAGGCATGGAGAAGGTATTTATACCCTTACATAAGACGTGGTCCACATAAGGGGCATCTTATGTTGACCCGATTATGTGGATCACGTAGTATTTATACCCTTACATAAGACGTGGTCCACATACGGGGCAAATCTTAGGGTATGAAGTAAGGATAGGTTTGGAGGGCACAAAGAAAAAATTGAAAATCTAAAAAATGAAGCAATGAGATGGGAGTTAGAGGCAGAAAGGAGGTCGTTAAACGACAATGAGAGGGGTTCATGGTTGGAGGCTGTTAGAAATACGAAAAATTCTCGGTCACTACCAATATTCATACGAAAAAGTGTCGGTCACTACCAAATAAAAGGTCTCGTCAGAAGATTCGACACAAATAGAGACGGCAAGATCAGCAAAAGGGAACTAAGGGTTGGATTGAAAAGCCTTGGTCTACGTTTCGCGTTCTTTAGATCTAGGCATGCAGTGCGTTATGCTGATACTAACGGAGATGGTGTTATCAGCGAGGATGAGATAAACGAGGTTGCTAGATACGTTTCCAAGTGGGGAATTTCTATAACTTAATCAAGAGCTTCGGTAGTAGCTTGAGCGTATATAAATAAATAAAGCATGTGATTTGTTATTGTTTTTCATGTGTTTTACCTATACTAATCCGGAATTAGGTCAACCGTCTTCATGTTTCATAGTTTATAGCAAGAAGATTGAGTTGAAATATGTTTTAAAATCAAACTTTGTATGCGAATACTAACCTTGCTTGTTTAACATGTTGCTCAAGTGCATATATGAAGCATTTACTTACCAATTTCACGATATCAATTGGTAAATTACCTACAGAAAGGCTGCTGGTGATTGAAAATTTACTGAGGGTACTTTACATAAGCCAAGTCGTTCAAAAGAATTTTACATAAGAAGTCTCAGATTTCGGTGGTAATATATAGATATTCATACAGATTAACAACACAAAATAATCCGTCACTGACTGAAATTTTTTTGCAACTGTTTCCTATTTTTTGCAATTTTATGTATAAAAATTTAGAAGAAATAACTCTTACCTTTGAGTACTTGAAATTACAGTGATAGTTGGTTAAGTATTTACACATAATGATCTACATGTCTAGAATTGCATGATAATACTTTTAAGATAAAAGCTATCTAGAATTGCATAATCCCTTTACGTACATATGCAACCACCATTGAGCTAGCCTATAGTATCTATACTCCCATATTTTATTAAAACTTGTCCCTCCTAACTCCTAAGTAGATGAGAATAACTAGCTAGAAAATCAAAGCAAAATACAGTCAGCCATAATTTATGCTTTGTGGAAATATTTTTCAACAGAATATAAATCTATCATTGGAGAACACCTTTTGGGGCCTCAATTATTGAGATTCTAGTGTGGGAATATATTACATTGATGGATGGTTCAATAGCTCATAGATGCTTTTTTCTTGGCATTGTGTCAAGCCCGTTTCATGTTATCCATGGTGGCACGGTTGCACCGTATGGTAACTTAGTAACTGCATACTCCCGTACGTATATAATCAATGTTAAAGTCAATATTAGCATCTAAGATGCTCGATAACGACGGAGAGATAAACTTGTAGAGTACGTGTTTCTAAAGAAAGTATCACAGGATACGGTTCTGTAGCACCATTTCAAGATCTTAACTAGACTTTATCATAAAAATTTGCATATCCTAGCTTTTAGGTTGAAAGCTAGTTTAGAAGCTACGGAAGTATTATTCTATTGTGACAATTATTTGTATTACTTGTTTAGATCTAGTACCAGCTCTGGGCGGAGCTACATGTAAGCAAGCAGGTTCAACTGAATTATACTTTCTTATAAGAGCACCAGGCACCAGGTATCATGATATAGACGACACGTGTTAGCCACCTCAGCATTACATCGCACACAACTCACTTACACACCAAAAAACTTCCTCTTCCATGACATGCCAGTTTGACCACACCTACTATTTTTTTTATATTTACGGTTTTTTCAAACAAAATAAATTTCATTCATTAATTAAAAAAACAAAACTTAAACAAAGTTATGAAAATTAACATACGAAAAAAAAGACAATACTATACGAAATAAAAACAATACGAAACTTAAAAATACAATAACTAATAGTCGTCTTGGTCGTATTTCCTCATTATTTCATCTTTTTTGCGGTTGATGAGGTGGTCGTTCGATCGAGTCCATCCCTTGAAGTCTTACCCTCCCAGGATGCATGAGTCTTGTGCTTTCGGCATACCGTCGGTTTTGAGCGTGAGAAACTCTAGTTCTTTACACTGTATTAGAGTCAAGTCTTTTTGCTTCTTCACTCCGTATGCCTTTACAACGGCTTTACGTATGAGTCTAAACAAGGATTGTAAAACCGTCAATAAATCTTGAGAGCGACTTCCCTCAGATCTCGACGTGGTGTTCGATTTGGTTTTTTGGCTTTTAGGGGTTTCATCGGCGAATAGTTTAGGATGCCCGGTCAGATCATCCAGATTAACCTGTTCGGGCGAGTCCCATGGCGGGTCTTCAATACACATCACTCCTGCTCTTGAGTAAACTTTGTGTTCCCCGTATTTGACTCTTCACTAAATGCCAGTTTGCAACGAGCAAGATGATCGACCTCGTTTTCCCCACTCTTAGTGCCCAAACAGTAAAACGCTTTTAGATCGCGTTGAACCTTTGCCAATTACCCTTCATCATAGCCAACTTTCTCGTTATCATATCATTGGTACGTTGAACGAGTGACATTTTGTTAAAGTCTTCGAGAACTAGCCACTAAAACGAGTCGAGGCCATGGTCAGAGCCGATCTCATTATTCTCCGAGACGGTGACCCAACACTTGGCTAGGTAAATTGCTTCCGCCGTCGTCCAACGAGTTTGTTGTCGTATTTTTTTGATCCTCTTCCTCGTCCACGAAAATGTCAACCAAGAATTTTTTGGCGGGTCGTTTTCCTCTACTTTTTTGTTGTGGTGGTGGTCGTGATTGTGATGGTAGTGATGGTTGTGAATGTTGTGAATCATATAATTGTGGTGGATTACTTTGGAGATTTTGAAAGTTGGCGTTGAGTTGATTGTTTTGATGATAAGTACGTTTTCATTGATATAGTTGATCTTGTGTGTACGTCGGCATAACATACGAAGGAAATTAAGAGGAAGATATCGAGTTTTGTGACGAAGGTGTAGCCGGGTTTGAGGAGGACGATTGTTGTGACGAAGAAAAATTGAGAAGGTTTTGATAAAACGGGTCATTTGGGTTTTGAAACATTTTTTTGTTAGTGTTTGTATGTAAATTGTTTGATATTGGAAGTGAATTATGTGTAAACATGGTCGTGTATATGGATTTATACAGTTTAAAAGTTTCAATAAAAAAATTACAATTCTTAAAATTTTTGGTTGTTGGAGCCAATGGTTTAATTTTCTTTCTCTTTCTTCCCAACTAGCGCACGCTAGTGGACTTAGATTCTCACGCATGCATATTTGGGTATCATGGTGTGCAAACTAGCAGCGCCAGTTTGCTTCCACCTCGAACTGGGTGTGTTTCACGTTATGGTACCTAGAGCTCTAATAATAGTGTGATTTTAGTATAACTAGATCAGCATAATTATGTTTTTGAACCCATTGATTTTTCATAGAAACTTTACTGATTATAGTTATGAAACCATCCGAGAAAAGTTATGCCTATGCTGCTAGTTGCTGGTGGATATGAGTAGGAATCCCATATACATATATTTCTAATATTTGAATTAATATTGTTTAAATTTTAGGAAAGAAACTTAAGATTTATGATACACGTAAACAATGGTCATCTTATGTCGTCTAAAAAAACGTGGTCCTAACTTGGATGTTAAACCCATGATGAAAATTAATGTTGGAGATAACTTTTTGAGAGTACATAGTGTTGGAATCTTTCTTATGATTCGTGAATATAATAATGTATCCATATAATATAAATAATAAAAGAACAAGCTAGACTTCTTAATAACAACACAATGATAACAGTTTAATACTAGACTAATGGTAACCCACTAAGGCACTAACAACCCCTCCTCAAACCCCACAGTTAGAGCGGGATTAGAATGAACACTCAAATTGCAACATAACTCGTCAAACAATGCTGAAGAAAGACCCTTCGTGAAAATGATAGTGAGAAGGTACATTAAGAACTCAAACCTAACCTTGAGTAACGAAATCCCAAACAAAATGAATATCAGTCTCAATGTGCTTCGTTCGCTAATGCTGAACCAGATTAGATAATAAGTAAGCACCTACATTATCACAATAGACCAAAGTATCTGAAAGAAATGACATCTAAAGCTCACATAACAAATTTCGCAGCCAGCAAGTCTCAACAACAACAATCGCAACACCACAATACTCAGCCTTAACGCTATACTTGGAGAGTCTCAACTAACATTTAGAGGACCAGGAAAGTAGATTGTTTCCAAGAATCACATAATAACCCGAAGTCGATATGCTGGTAACCGAACACCCAACCCACTCAGAATTCGCATAGCGACTAAAGCTGTAGTGGAAGATGAATAAACTACAACCCATAAGCCAACGTGCCATGAACATGACATAAGATCTGCTTAAGATCTAAAAAATGAGGCTTCCGAGGATCATGCATGTAGAGACGGATGTGCTGAAGTGCAAATGAAATATCAGGATGCGTGAAAGTAAGATACTGAAGAGCACCCACGAGACTACGTATAAAGTCGGATTAGATAAGTGATCATATCAACTCCTAGATTGGATTCAGTGTTAATAGGTGTCCGACAAGGGTTACACTTAACCATGTGATCCTGTTCAAGAGTCTCGAAGACATACTTCTATTGAGATAAAAAAACATACCTAAAGGTGATGCTGCAATTGCAACACTAAAATTTTACAACCCCTAGGCAGTGCACCTAACCGTTGTAGTGTAGTACAGGTAAGTCCAAGGGATTGATCGTTCTTTAAGGGAAGAGTGAAGTAGGTTCGTAGAGTATGACAATTTGATCTAAAGCGAGAGAAGAAAGTTTTTTTGGTAGTTTATGTTTATTAAAATGCAAGTAGAATCACGGGTTTTGAGAGAGTTTGTTTTAAGACTAATATTAACCTAAATGAAAGAAAAATGAAATGACAAGAAAAGTAAAATGGTGTGAATTAGTGAGAGGGAAAGACATATTTATCTAGGGTGTACTACTCCTTGCCAGCTATCAAGTTCTACCTACTAATGTGTCATATGTTGATTGACCGAATGCTGAATTTATATTACCAGTTCTAACTAAAGGGACATGTAGACTAACCTCACATTACGGTCGGATAATTAATCTATTATTCAGGTATTTAGTTAATTTATTTCCAACCAACGAACTAGATGGACGTGGAAACTAAACTCACAAGTTAACCATGTATCTAGCTAGTTTGTTCACAGGCAATTAACTAGGGGGACGGGCTCTTAAACATGTATTGTAATTAGTTTCTTTTAACTAACACATGCAATCAATCAAGAATCAATATGAAACAAGAATTATAAACTAATTAAGTTTCATGAAATCCTAAATATATACTAATTGATCTAGCCTAGCATAGCAATCAAGAAAGAAACAAAGATATAATCAACATAAATAATAAACGTGATTAAACTGCATAAACCAAACTTATCTTGATGTTATCTTGTGTTTATGATGAGGTGTCATTTTTTGTATTTTTTTGAGGTCATTTAACCTCATAAATCATGCAAATATGCCCAAAATATATGCTTAATCATTCCTTTTTGTGTTTTTAGCATTCAGGAAGCTCTTGGAGAAAATACACGTGACTTGGACTCAATTTGGGAAGAAACATGACAAGATTGCAACTTTACACGAAGTGGTTTCAAGGATACGCATACAGGAGACGGCGTCGCAATTCCTAGCGACACCGTCAGATCTTACAAGAGACGCCGTCAAGAATTATGTGACGGCGTCAGAACGTAACCGCCTCAAAGAAACCCTAAGAAGATTAGGCGAAGCGACGGCATCAGTATTTTGGCGATGCCGTCGCTATTCAATTCCTATATATACACTTATGTTTTTAGGGTTTTAGTGTGCAACTTTTGGGAGACGAACCCTAAACATTATAGTTCGAGTGTAGTAGCTTTTAGGTCGTTCTTAGGGCTTAAAAACCCTCTTGTATCAGCCTTGAACACACGTTTTAATCAAGTGAAGTCATTTATCTTTTTATCTTTCAATATGTCTATGTGTTGTTTGATTGATTCTTGTTCTTCGCTTCTCTTTAACATGTTAGGCTAGATCCATTAGTATTTACTTATGATTGCATGAAACTTAGTTTGTAGATCCTTTTAATATTGCTTCTTGTGATGGATGTGCGCATTAGGCTCTAGAAAACTGGCTATAAAATATTATATTAGCATAGACATCTAGGGAAACGCGAGTGTGTAGAAAGGATACCATTGGTAACAGTATTCATACTATAGTTGATCCCTCTTAAGTGTTTTAATGCATGTAATGTACTCTTAGGGGGCTTGTAATAGTCTTCATAATACCTTACATGTGCGTTGCCTTAATGGAATTTTACATAGACGGCGGATTCATATAATTTGTTCATGACCTAGGAAATACTTACATAGATCATCACAAGTGTGACAAAGCAATAGGATTAGGAGAAGCAAACTAAGGAGTAATGCATGATTAAGTAAATAAGTTAATTTACCATATAAGTTTCCACCAAATTTAGTTTAGATTTAATATTAGTTTAATTAGTTTAAAACCAAAACCCACCTCCTAAAACCTGAATTTTATCTGCTTTCTTAAAAACATAAAAATACAAAAATAATCTTATCTCAACCTCTTAGATCTTAGTTAGGTTTAGTTCGAACCTTCAGACGCTATTCCCCTAGAGAACGATAACAACCCACGAGTCCTTGTTATACTACACTGCAACGATTAGGTACTCTGCCTAGGGAGTTGTAAAACCTGTTGTGTTTACAATGATTGCATCAATTTATAAGGTTGGAAAGAAATAAAAAAAGTCACCAAAAATGTCTAGGGTTTATCTCCCAAAGATTGCACATGAATTATGATAACAATACAAATTTATTTATAGTTTTTGGTTGTGTCAGCATCAGCCTTTGGCTATGACGTCGTTAGCTCGCCGACTTTATTAAGGTTAATTATGCATTGAATTCATGTGACGGTGTCAAATTGTAAGTGTAATTGTGTCAAGAGGAGTTGTGATGATGTTACGAAGGTCGTTTCAGCACAATGACACGTCATTAAATTCTTCAAAAATCATATTTTTGGGCACTTTGAGTGACAACGTAAGCCATGCTGGTCAAAATCATCAAACTTTGTGTTTTCTTTCCTTCTTCATCCAAATGAGCCCAAATATTGTACGTTTCTAGCAAATCCATTACATAAGACCTAAAATCCAAAAAGAAAGGACTTGCGGTAAAAAAATAAGACTATGTGCATGATTTTAGAGGCTAAATCGCCCTTAAAAATAGTAAGCTTTTTCACCTTATCAGAAGCATTACGAGTCACCAAAATATCAAGAAAATAATAAATCGAGCCAACATCTGTCATAGAGAACATTGTAAGAAGAGAAACAATAATACGTTGTAGTAAAGCTATAGAAGAGGCAATCAAGACAATATCATCAACATATAAAAGCAAATAAGCAATTTTAGTCTTGTGCCAAAAGATAATAAGGAGGAGTTACAACAACTATGGTAAAACCCAACATGTGTGATATATGCAGCAAAACAATGAAACCAAGCCTTAGAAGATTTCTTAAGACCAGGAGGCTGATGTATTGAGATCGAGTTAATGAACATGCCAATACTGAGAAACAAAAAGACTAAAAACAATCCGAATAGTAGCCAGTTTAACAATCGGACTAAAATTCTCATCCACATCCACATAAGATAATTGTGTACAACCATTTTCTACAAGACAAGCCTTGTAACGACTGAGAGTACCATATACTATATACATGTACCGAAATATCCACATGGAACGAACTATGTTCGCATCCACGGGACGAGGCAAAAGAGTCCAATTATTATTTTTTTAATAAGTGCATTATATTCATCAATCATGGAATTATACCAATTCCGGTCATTGAAGGAATATGTGTAAGACTTAGGTAAGGGAGACATAATCCATACATTTGAGGTAAGATGTTGGGTGGGACGATTAGACCCGACACAAAAACGAGTGACCATGGAATGAATAGAAAGTGGTTTTGGATTAGGAGGAATTGGTTGTTGATGGTGAGTGAGATGTAGGGAATGTCTGGCTAGTAGGGGGTGTTTAGGTCGTAGTAAGATATTTGGGCCGCGTGGTCGAATGGGCCTGATGAACTGGACTCTCATTATTTTAACAATGTGGTTGAGCCACGATAATAGTGGGTGTTGGTCTAAAATTTTGAGTAAAACATGAATCTGTTTTTTTGGGTAACCATGATTTCTGACCTATTGGCCGACTAATCCATGAGGTTTGATCCCACCGCCACACAGACTTAAACCAGGTAAAGCCCTCCCTTTTTAGGAAGTTGGCGTGGCCACTTAAAGTTGTTTGCACCTAGCAGGAATTGAACTTGAGACCTTATATATTTTAGAGTGATAGCCACAACTTCCTTTGCCACTAGGCCACCCTTAAGTGGTTAAAAATTAAATATGTTAACAAGATAAGAACAAGTTTTACTCAATACCCATTTAACCACTAATAACACAATTTGTACTTCTAAACAATTTTAAATCTTATTAGAAATGAATCAAAGATTTACAAGGGATAATTGCAGAACATTGTCCTTGTTGAGTGACAAATAAAACTCTCCTAATATAAACAACACAAGCACACAAGCTTGCTTTATATGTTCTTAGGAGAGGAAGATCCTATTAACTATAATACATTTGTATAATTTTTTATTTGTTTAGAAACATTATCTATCTCTATTACAAACTTTTCTTATATAAAAGAAAAAACAAGGGTAACATGTAATGGTTGTTGAGACGTGTCATGCATCCGATGGAGAAGTACATCTTCTAATAATGCTTCCCTTTTAGGAAAAGTAACAACCATGCTTTATGAATAGTGATGACAACTGTTTTTTTGTGGCAACTCCTTTTACTTGTTTGACTTTCCTTTTGAAAGTTCCCACTCATATTTTGTTTGATTATTCAAAGAGATAGAATATTGAGAGTCGTTGAGACATTGTCATATCTCAATGACTCTCATGTTGTTTGTAGCTCAAGTACTTCAATCAATAACTTCGCATCAGTAATGTTAAGTGTTTCTTCAATTGGTCTTAGACTTCTCTGAAGCTTGTCATTGTTGATTGAGCTTTGTACAACACTCACTGATTTTTTTATTAGTGAGTAACACTCGCCATTTCTTTTGTGAGTAAATTAGGCTATTTTATTTTCAAATTATTATCACGGATAATTTGGTCAAATTTTGACCCAAAGATCTCCCCTTATTTGAATATATAAATAGCCTAAATCAATCGGTAGTAAGTGAGGGACTGGTTCAGGGACAAGGGTTCAACGACTAGGTTCAGTGACTGGGTTTCTTTGACAGGGTTCAGGGAGAAGGATTCAATGACAACGTTCAGTGAACGCTACAATGATTGAGGTTCGGTGACTAGGTTTCAATGACTGGGTTCAGTGCCCAGGTTCAGTGCCTAGATACAATGACTTGGTTTAGGGGTTCAGTGACCGGGTTTAGGGGTTCAGTGACAGGGTTCAGTGCCTAGGTTTGGTGCCCAAGTTCATTGACTAGGTTTGGGGGTTTGGTGACCGGGTTTAAAGAGTAAGGCGTCTGGGTTTAGGGTCGGTTTGTTTTTTAGACCCTCAGGTTTAGGGAAGGGGGTTCAGTGGCATGTTGTGTTTTTGTTTTGTTTATTTTAAGAACTTGATGTTTGAAAGTATTTCCTTATACTTATCCTTTTTTAACATCAGTACTCCTAGAACATAATTATAGAACCAACCCATTTTACATCTTAGTTTCCTCCCTTATATCTTTTAAACTATCATTAGCACCTGATGATTAACCAATGGTCTTTGGATTAGCAGAAAGCAAAACACTGGTACAACTATGAGACATCAGCATGCCCATATGTGTTTGTTCTTAATTCAAATATCCATAAGGGCGATAAGGGTAATTCAACACGACTCGATCAAGAAACCCTCTACCAGAAGAAGCAACATGGTATGGTGGTTGTTGGGTTCTTGAATTAGTTTGTTGTTGTTGTTTGTTATTAAGTGTTTGGTATTGGGTCACACACGAGATACTACGTTAATAATGTAATTAATATAGTTAATGTATTATATTAATTATATTATTTAATATTTAATTTAATTAATATATTAAATGTATTATATTAAGTTTATTTCATGATATTGCTTAACGATCGTTAGTTAAACCGTTAGAAGGTTCTAGTTAACTAACGAATTACAATTAGGAAAGTATAAGACTTGCCTAATTGTATAACAGCCAAAAAAATATGGTAACCCCATACAAGGGAGTGGGCGGTCAAACTACGCAAGTAAAAGGAAAGAGGAAGCCAACTTGATCACCAAGTTATTCACCTCATATAATAAATTGAGGATTGATTAGTTTAGGTTAATCTTGGATCACAAATTAAGGTAAACTTTTCTTCTTCTCCTCTCTTGTTTCTTGACTGGTCGAACTACCCAAAACCATTAGGGTTTTCAATTTAGGTTACGAACCTAAAAATGTTTTGTTTGTTTTCATAATTTAAGAACTATCATTCGCGTAGTATAATCAAAGACGTTTTCTGTGGATACACATAGAGATTACCTACTATGGTAATTTAGTTTTAAGGGTTTCGTGTACATCATGAACACATAAGGTGTTCATAAGCTTTTTTTGTTCAATAGCATCAAGTAGCTAAAAGGTACGTAAATCTGTTTATGTTTATGTTTGTTAGGTCCTTGAAATATTGAATCACACTTAATGTGGTTTAAAAATATAGAGATAGTAAGAGAGGAAGGCAAGACTTTCACTAATTTTCAATTTTATAAAAAGAAGAAGAAATAAAGGAGGGAGAGAATACAAAATATCAAGCCTTACCCTTTCAACTAAATGAAGGCGTATTTATAGTGTGTTAAGAACTCTTTCACTCATTTACTAAACTACCCATTCTACCTTAGTTAAGTGTGATATTTTAACTAATCTTACTTTAACTTTATTACATTTACTATTTTAAACATAAAATAAAGTCTAAACATTATATAAAATAAATAAAACACCTAAGTATCAATAATTGACACTTTTAAACCTAACAATCTCCCCTAAGGGTCGATTATTCTGAGCGATCCCCTCTTGGTCCTAGTGGTCTTCCATTTACGTATGATTCCTAGCATCTCATTTGATCCCGATGCCTTAACCGATCTTTGATGTATTCCTCATAAAACCTTAAGTATTTGCATCTTATCACTGAACTTTGGATCTGCATACTCGTGCTTTACATCCATGTTTTTCTTCTCAACTAACTTCAAAACCCTTATTAATGTAGCATCACATAACTTAAGAATATCTTTGATAATCATCACGCTATTCTCCTTCTTGTTGTTCTCATAGATCAAACCAGCTACCAGTTTAGAGGTAATGGTTAGCACTTTCTTCCTTTCATTACTGGGGAATGTGATTGCTGGAGCAGTAAGGTTGACTCTTTTTTGATAACTTTCCAAGCCCAGCAAGTAATCATGAACTCTTTCCTAGATGACGTAACTTCTGATAAAGACAATCAATGATCCCAACAATCCAGTTTCTCGATAATCCTTTACTTTACCGTTTATGCACATCAGATACAAATCTTCAATGTCATTCTTGTAAAGATATTTGTAGTCTGATTCGGAGAACGCATCAAAATTTCCATCTGCTCTTCTTACCACAATCTCTATTATATACTTATGCTCATGACCCAGATCATGCAAAGTTCTGACCACTTCTATAATCTTTGACTCTGAGTAAACTTCATCAGGATTGTCTCTTTTCTTTTCCTGCCTTCTAATGTAATGTTGCTTTGCCCATAGATTCTTCCAATGTTCAACATTATATTAAGCATACAAATTAAACATTTTGAATAATTTACTTACCCATCTTAAGGTCAGTTCTTCGATATCATTTTTTGGGAATGGTACTGCAGGATACTTGTGCAACAATAGAACATACTTTTGGGGTCCTGAGTTACCGTGCTTCAGATAAAATAGGTCTTGATTTAGCAAAGACATTGGTAGAGCCTTTGGATCTCTTTCACAACTTTGATACACTGGAACTGGCTTCTTTGGAATTTGTAATGACAAGTATTCTTTTCTACTTTCCTAAACAATATCACTTTTTTAGATAATTTTACATTTGATCCAAATGGTACTGATGCTATTCTCCTGAATTACATCGTACTCTCAGCATATCAATCACAGCTTTCTGCAGTTGAGCTTCATCAACTTCCCTTGATATTTCTTTTAAGAGTTCTGGTGATATTTCTTCAGAGAGAACTTCATCATCATCTGTACCAAAATTATCCATCCAAGCATCAAATTAATCTAGCTGTTCTTGAGTACCTTAGCCAAAAGGATTTGATTCGTTCATAACTTGTTTAGAAGAAGATTCTCCCACTAAATATGTTCCATGTTCAGACGTCCTCTGTCTCTTCGCACTACTCTCCCCCTTAGGACGAGCATCATCATCATGATGATATTCATGATCTCTAGTACGAACAGTAGCAATTCGATAAGGTGCAACAGAAGGTGTGGGTTTCTCAAACTTAATCTTCAATGACCACCATATGGATTTGAGTACTTGTTCATCATCCTTCATATTCAAGTACAATTGATATTGAAGATCATGGATGGAAGAACTAGCAGCCTTAGTAGGATGAACATGAAGAGTATTGGTCAATATATAATCCCGTAAGAATGAATCAACCTATGAAGGAACAATGTTAGCTACATCATTAGTAAACTGCATAGAAAGTTCGGGTTAAAGATTCTCTCGTTTCTTTTTTATAGCCTCAGCAACCAAAGCAACAATGTTAGTATGGTCCTTTTGCTTGTCCAACAATAATCCTTCAACTACATATGATGGAACAAGCTTTTCTATAAACTCATTGACTCTCTTATCAACCATTGAAAGAATAACTTTCTTCATCATTGATTCAACTGTGTCTACCATTTCATTGAAGTCTTTCCTAGGCATAAATGATTGCTTTAAATGTCTGAACATGTAACCATATCTTCTGCTCATCTTGTGGAAAACACTCTTCTAATGCTTGAAACGATCTTGCTTAGGTTTTAATGTAGAAGTTGTAGGTGTAGACGATGAAGGTGTAGGATTAGTAGCCGTTAATTCCTGGAGTGTCTCCTTATCCGAAGATAACAGAGCAATATGAGTCCTAGGGATCTAATGGGTGTGGATGGGGGTGTATCCCTAATCTTCTCTATTCCCTTCCATTTCCAACTTATCAAATCATCTTTTGTTGATTCTTCCTCCTCATCATCGTTGATAATCAATATATCAACACTTTTCTTTACCTCCAAGCTTTCCTTATGACTCTTGGGTTCTAATCTAGTGTCGGGATCCTTTTGATCATTGAAGATTTCATTCATAAACTCATCCTCATCTACGTTCTCAGTTCCTTCCACCATTGTCTCTATCTCTTCATCAACCAAGTGCTCTTTTACCTTTTCAACATTCTGCTGAGCTTTTAAGTCCTCAAAACTTCTTGCAGTAGAAATACTTACTTGTGTTACTTCTTCCAAATTAGTAATATCAAGCTCATCAAATGTTGGTATCGGAGTTTTAGGATTTGGTTAACTTCTTCCGTAAAACCTAAAGACAATTGGTTTGTGGGGAGCACTTGATTTACCTTGAGTAGTAGCAGGGTTAGGTGTCCTTGGGGCGCTAAGTATCCTATGCGTTCCCTGGGTAGACTCAATCAGTTGTGACTGAGTCGTAGGAACATCTACCCTAAATATAGAAACATACATCTGATAATGTCTCGTCAGCTTCATCTCTTCCGTTAGCATCGAGTCTGGAATCTGCATTCCCTTTCCTTCCTTGTTCTTCCTAAAGTAGAAAATTGACTTAACAATCTCATCTTTTGCAACTCTGTGATAATGCTCGTGAAGTCTCTATGGAATCTCAGGGTTTGCAGTCATGAAATGATCAACAATTATCCTTGTGAATCTTGGGTAAAGAATAAGTCCAGTTAGATTCATGAGTGAATAGTGTAAGTCTTCCTAAAGTAATTTAGCATATTCCACAAGTATATTGTTAATGAAACAATATATCATCTACATGATTTAAAACGGTGGTAGATCATGTCTCGTAACTCAAGTAGTTAAGCATCTAGCAAAAATCTTTCCAAGTGTCTGCCACGGTTGTGGTAATCCTTTTGTTACAAAATGTGTAGGAAGGCGTATTGGTAGAGAAAATCCAAGTTCATTCCTAAAGAATGGCAGCATATCAGAGAAAGTAGGAGCATCAACAAACGCAACATTGTTGTTATCAGTGGCTTGAGGCAACTGAAACACACGTTTGAAGTCATCAACTGAAAACTTAAACTCCTTAGTATCGAGGAAGAACTTAAACTTGTCCTTTAAATCATCCAGCTTGAGTGTATGCCAGAATTGCTGGATATAGATCCAAGGTACTAAAGCAGAAGCTACCAGAGAGAATGGTAGTGGATGGTGGTTCATAATGTCTCCAAGAATCTTGCTTTCATTTGGACATTGTGGCTTGATGAGATCAATCTTCTTGTTTGCATCCATTAAGTCATACTACTTGTTTGGTGGACACAATTGATCTATGAAAACATCTTGTTGTGGTTGTTGTGCCATGATGAATTCTGAATGATGTACAAGAATGTGTTAGATCAAAACAATTCATTTATAACTTTTTTATCTCTTTCCGCTCTGTCTGTTTTATATGTTCTAGCAATTCTTATTGAACATATTTTTGATCAGTTTCTTTCTCATGTGCCTATTTCTTACTTTTTCGAGCACATGTCATACGCTTTATTCGCATTATTCTTTTGTTTTCACTTTGTATGTTCTGCCAATTCTTTTTCAAACAGACTTTGATTTGCTTTTTCGCGTATGTTTTCATCTCTCTTTTTGTTTGAGTTTTCTCACTAAAAAGCATTTTTATAATGATACTCTTTAAAGAATAATGATGATATTCTTTGATTTTGAAAAATATTTTAATTTGAAAAATTCAAGATATATCATTTATATTCTCAAAAAAACATGTTTGTGCAAGAGTGCCACTTTAACAATACAACTTCTTGACAGAAAATGAGATTTCATAAAAAATCACTTGATTAAGTTTTCAAAGACTTGAAATGAATAATAAAGCTATAAAACAAATTCTCTTATAATTCAATTGAATAGTCACTTAGCTACTACCACATTTTATCCTTCAAAAAATGGTTGAAACCGGATAAGATTTATACTGTTAGGTCATTAAGCCGCTACCACATTCTAAAATCTAGAAAACGATCGAAACCGAATGTAACTTAGACCATTTAGCTTAATTAATTATAGAATAAGTTTGACACAAGCTGTATTAATCATTAAATCATTTGCAGTTTGATTTTGTCTTCTTTTGAAATTGTTTAAAAAGCTTTTGAGATTATAATAATTAAGCCACATGTGACACTGATCCGTTCCATAGACATTCAAGCTTTGATCTTGTTTTGACACACATATCAAATCATTCAACATATGAGCAGTTATAAGCATAAAAAATGAAAAAATATAGCTAAGAATCAACAATTTCTTATATTTGATATCGGATGGTCACCAAGTTGCTAACACTTTTTGTAAATAAAAATACGGTCGGAACTGGATACAACTTAGATCCCTAACGAATTCCCAAAAGAATAAAGATAATCCATATAGAAAATCATGTTTTAACTATATTTATCATACCATGCAAATGTTTTATGCATTTTAAGTTCAAGACTCATACGTAATACTTTAAGCCCAATACTTAGCTCAAGGTTTAGCCCATTCTCATTTTCGATATTACTAACATCGAATTTTATCGTTGACCATCGAAATTTATTTTGTCCATTTTATACCATCGAATTTGGCACGAATCAAATTTCTTTTCATCCTCAGTTAGTCGAATCCCATTTATCGACTTTGTTCTATAATTTAACTTTCATCAAAAATGATGAACATCGAAAATGGTGTTCTTCAATTTTGATTACCTAAATTGATTAAAGATTAATTACGAGCCATAACAATGATTATAGCATCTATCTGGATCGTTTCCTATCTAACTGTTTCATCAAAAATGGTAAGGTGTCATCGAAAATGATCAAACATGGTCCAAAGATGAATTATTCAACGATTAAACATAATTACACACATTTAAATACATCTAAGAACATATGATAACAATGAATTTCAAAAACCCCCTAAATTCGGTAACCCTAGTTTCATCGTAAATGATTTTTGATGATCACAAATCAATCACAATTGCATAGAAAAGAACGTGAATCATGTTATGCTTACTTTCAATGAAAGAGTTTAGATGCAATCGTTATAAAACCGAGAATCAAGCTCTTATCGAATTTGATACCAAAACCCTTTATCGAAAATGGTTTATGAAAGAAAAATGATAATGAAAAATGGAAATTAATTGTTCTTTATATACCCGCCTAATTTCAGCGTACACTGGGTCTTGACCAAAAAATGGAACTTTCCATTATTGCATTTTTAGTCCCTGTATTTGTTATACCGAATTTGAATGTTTAAAACTTTTCAATTGTTAGCTCCTCAAAGTTTTATCTCGATGTAATCTCAAACCAAATAATTCACAAACTCCCCCTCAGAGGTGAATCCCTTTACATGATTGAACATAAAAATATTCTTTTAATGTCTTTTTCGAAAGTCCAGTTAAATCACAAAAAATTCCTAACACCCCACCCACACCCCCCCCCTCTAAAAACAAACCCATTTTAAGAATAAATCCTTGGTTAATTAACACGTTATTCGGAGATCATTGTTTTCTTTCATTCTCAGATAAAGACTTGTGATTTTTGAACATGTATGTCAAAATAGACTTTTTGATTATGTGAATGAATAATTTAACAAAACACATGTTTTAAAATTAACGGTGAACAACTCGTCTATCACTAGATACACTCCCTCTCTGAATCAATGATCGAGACTATATAACATTTAAAGAGTGTGTAGCAGACATAAATCGATCATGAATCTATAGAAATGAGAAGACATTGAAGTTTAAAATTATCTTTTTGTATTCTTTGAATTTTTATTGCTTATTGTCTTTTTATATCATATTGTCAAATTTTAATGAACAAATACTTTTACCTGTCATTTAAGCTTTCTCTCTTTTTTTTTTAAAAAATTCTTTTACAAAGATCTCTAGATGCATTTTCCCAAAAACATAGCTTGCCACAAATGAACCAACTCTTCTTTAAGTCATACATCGTAAACAATTCGACATGAACTAACGTACTCAAATCTTTCCTTCGGAAGCGCTTTGTAAATAGATTAGGGAGTTATATTCTGTTCCCGACGAAAGGGTAACCAACTTCCAATTGTTCCCCTCCCAATGTATTCCTAAATAAAATGGTACCGGATGTTGATATGCTTAATACGCGAGTGCTGAACCAGATTGCATGATATGGGATAGTGCTCTTTGAATCGCAATACATCGGTAGTTTTTTGAATTTGTATCCATAGTCCAAAAGTTATGTCCGCATCCGAATGACTTGTGCACAGCAAGCGGATAACGATACATACTCAGCTTCAGCATGTCATCGCAATACAATCATTCTTTTTGGAACTCGAGCTCACCAACTTTTCACCTAAGAATTGTAAGCCCTCTGGCTGCTTTTTTAGGTCATCATATCACAACTTGCAGTGTCCGCATCTGGATTATGACGATTAGCGTCGAAGCCGGAATCCAATGAAAAACCAATGTAACCCAAATTACTAAAGTACTGTTTCAGCGGTACTGAAAGGGTCCGTTTGACCACATTGAGGTTTTTTGAACCTCGGTCACATGCCTGATAAGACCACAAAAAGGTGCAAAAAGATTCGGTCATGCCTGATAATGAGCACACAAAGGTGGCAAAAGCAATGTCGGGTCTACTAGCAGTAAGATACATGAGCCCTCCGATCATACTATGATATTTTGTCTGATCGGTTGGAGTGCCCTGTAAATTATCATCTATTCTAGCAGTGTCCGTTGGTATACTGATGGAGTCACAACCATCCATACCATGTGTCTTTAAAATCTCTAAGGTATATTGTGACTGACTAATAAAGATTCCATGGGGTGATTGATGAATCTGAAGTCCAAGAAAGAACTTTAATTCACCCATCATTGACATCTCAAAGTTATTTTTGATAAGGATTGCAAAACGTTTTGAAAAATCTAGGTATGTAGATCCAAAAATGATGTCATCAACATATACTTGAACAAGTAATATGTCTTCCCCGTGACGTCTCATGAATAGAGTCGGGTCAACAATACCTTTCGTGAAGTGATTTCTATCAGGAAAGAGGACAACTTGTCATACCATGCTCTTGGAGCTTGTTTGAGACCGTACAAAGCTTTCTTCAAATTATGGACATGGTCTAGAAAGTCTGGGTCAACAAAGCCATCGAGTTGACTGATATAAACTTCTTTCAATGGCCCATTAAGAAATGTTGTTTTGACGTCCATTTGAAAGATGGTGAAGTTTTTATGAGTAGCGTAAGCAACGAACATCCTTACTGCTTCAAGTCGAGCCATCGGAGCAAATGACTCTTCAAAATTGATGCATTCTTCCTGACGATAACCTTTAGCCACAAGACAAGATTTGTTTCTTATCACAGTGTTTTCTGCATCAGTTTTATTCTTCTAGAGCCACTTAACCCCAATTACATTTTTGCCAGTGGGTCTTGGAACTAATTCCCATACGTTTAGCCTCTGTAATTGTTGCAGCTCATCTTGCATAGACTCTATCTAGCTATGATCTATCATGGCTTCTTTGATATTTTTAAGCTTGCTAGTACTCACAGTTAAAGCATAAATACACACTTCTGCGTCTGTGTTGAGCCTACTTCTGGTAATCACTTGCTTGGATGGTTCACAAATCATTTGTTCTACTGGATGAGCTTTTGTCCAGATATGATTTAAGGGTTGAACTTGATTGAACTCGTGCATATTTGATGGATCTGTATCTGTTAAATATGACTTAGCTTCTTCAAACATCGAAGAATTATATGGAGTAATCAAAGTGTTTTCGTCAAGGTCTGCCGAGTCTTTTTGAACTGATTTAACATCGACTTTATTTGACATTGGAGATATTTATTATTTAGAAGAGGATACCAATAGAGGAGCTTCATTGTCTTCAAGAATGATTGATAACGACGAATGTGTGTTTTCATTATTAAGAATTGTTTGTGCATCAGAATTGATGGACACATCAGGAGATCTCTTCTCAAAGTATTCCTCGTACATTGGACCGAACAAATTATCCTAATCTTCTTTTGACGGTGTAGAAGTGAATTTTGCTGATGAGTCGGCATCGTTAAAGCATTTTGTCACCGGTTCTAAACAGTTGTGTTCAGAAGCCATAGTTGTAAGTTCTTTAAACTTGATGTGGATGGTTTCCATAATCTTTCTTGTTCTGCAATTATAGATCCGAAACCCTCTTGATAATTCCAAATAACGGATAAAGATACCAATGTCCGCTTTTGATTTCATTTTCCCAAGGTCTTCACTATCATTAGTTGGATAATAAAGTGATCTAAAAACATAAAAGTATTGATCATTGGGTAATTCTATCTCGAAGAAGCTCATATGGAGTCTTGTTGTATCGTGTATGAATCAAAGAACGGTTTTGCGTAAAGTAAGCAGTGGAAATAGCTTCAGCCCAAAGAAATTCTAGTTCTTTGAATGAGCATTGTTCAAGCAGCCTCGACAAGTGTACAATTTCGTCGTTTAACAACACCGTTTTGTTGAGGCGTTCTTGCAATTGAGAACTGTTGCATAATGCCTATATTTTCATAATGAGCTTGAAGTGTGCCATTTTTGAACTCTGTTCCATTGTCAGTCCTAACTTTCTGAATTTGTACTTTAAAATTCAATTAATCTTGAGCAATGAACTTCTTGATCATTTCAAGAGCCTCATCCTTTGTACGAAGAAAATACACCCACGTGTAGCGAGAGTAATCATCGACAATTACCAGAATATGCTTCTTGCCATTGATACTTTCTACCCTCATTGGTCCACACAAATCCATGTGTATTAATTCCTACTTGGAATGAGTACTAGGAACCAATTAAGTTGAAGAGTAGCTTTTTTGCTCTTTCCCTGCTCACATGCGGAACATAGATGATCTTTTTCATATTTAAACTTTGGAAGTGCATCAACCAGGTCTTGTTTGGTGAGATGATTAATAGTACCAAAGTTTAGGTGCGAGAGTCTTCGGTGCCATAACCATGATTTTGTTAAGGTAGCTTTAGACATTAAGCAGATAGGAGAAGAAGTTGCCATATCTGAAATGGAGAGCGTATACAACTTCGATTCACGAGCACATGTCAATAGATCATCTCCTTCCAGATTGTGAACATAACATGTTTTGGAGCTAAATGCAACTTCTAAATCATCGTCGTAGAATTGAATTACAGAAAAGAGGAGATGAGGTGTCATTTTATACACTTTTTCAGGGTCGTTTAACCCCCTAAATCGTTCATTTATGCCCAAAATAGGTACTTAATCGTTTTTTTTCAGATATTTCTCATTTGGAGGGCATATGAAAGAATTACACGTGACTTGGGCTCATTTGGAGAAGAAACGAACAAGACAACGGACCTACACCAACATTGATCAAGAATTTCTCTACAGTGGTTGGAGACGGCGTCACAGATACAACGTGACGCCGTCACCACAAAGATCAAGACGGCATCACAAGATTCCACGACGGCGTCAAAGCATAAGACCTAGCCCATTATCTAGAATATTCTCTTTCATGATGGCATCACGATTAAAACGCGATGCCGTCATAGTGTTTTTCCTATATATACAAACCCGAATTTAGGGTTTTGAGTGTGTAACTTTAGAATAAAAAAAGGGTACGAACCCTAGTTCATTTAGCAGCTGTTAGGGACGAATTTAGGGCCTAAAACCCCTATTGTACTTCCTTCAACTCATGTTTTAATCAAGTAAGGTTTATTTAATCATTCAATATGTCTATGTGTTGTTTGATCTATCAATGCTCTTGCTTTATCTTTAATATGCTTGGCTAAACCTTCTATTGTGTTTATTTATGATTATATGAAACCTAGAATGTAGATCTTAGTGGTGTTACTTCTTGTGATGGATGTGCATGTTAGGCTCTAGAAAACCAGCTTTTGTTTGTATCGCTGTTGATATGACTAGGGAAACATGATTGTGTAGAAAGGATACCATCGGGTAACAGTCTTCATACTACCTTGCCCCCTAATATGGTTGATCCACTTTTAATATATTTCACATGCACTTAGTGTAACTCTAGGGGCCATGTAATAGTCTTCATACTACCTTACGTGTGCGTTGCTCTAGCGGAATACTAAGTAGAAGGTAGGTTCGTGTAATTCGTTCATGACTTATGTTGGGATTAAAAGCCTTCTTGAAGTTACTGCTGCTAAGGTTTGTGTTACTGCTGCTAAGCAAAAGTTAGTGTTGTTCATTAACTTTAAAGAAAAATATGCTAAGTAGTTAGTGCTGCTAGTATAAAGTTAGTACTGCTAGTTCACAATTGCTAGTATAAATTAGTACTGCTAGTTCACAGTTACTACTGTTAGTATATATTAGTACTGCTAGTGTAAAGTTAGTACTGTTGGAGAAGATTGAAGAAAATATTCTAAGTAGTTACTACTGCTTGTACAAAGTTAATGCTGCTGGTGTATAAGTTACTACTGTTGGTACTAAGTTAATGCTGCTAGTACAAAAGTTATAACTGCTCAAAGATTAAGAATGCTGAAAGAGTTTCTACTGTCAAAAGTAAATAGATAAAGATAGAAGAAAGGATAAAGATTGATTGAAGATCAAGATTACTTACGTGATAAGTATTAGTTATTTATAGAATGGATCATAGAGAATATTCTATATCTTAGGAATATATGGTAAATCGACTAGGACTCCTTTGTGTATAAAAGGAGGTCCTAGGGCATATAGTTTGATATCTTTTGTTTTGATATCGTTATAGCTTCTAGGTTTTGTAACCCTAATACTAGGAGAGTATTCGTATTATTTGTAATAATAATATTGGAGCTTTTATTGTTGAATTATATTGTCTTGTGTTACTATTTCATTAAGAATTCTTCTAATATTAAAGATTATATTCCGCATAATCTTTAATACACTTAACAAAGTTTCTACTATAGTTGTGTTAGATTTATATAATATAACTAAACTTTAAACAAGCTTAAGGAATTTGATCTATTGAAGTGGGATCCAAGAAGAGGTATCCTACATCCTGGGATAACAAGTGGCATCAGAGCTTGTTGAGAAGCTTTGAATAAGAAGAACCTGTTTGAATACACAAGATCTCTTTGCTAGAAGATATAGATTCAGAATCTGTACATATGGTGGCTGTATCCAAGGTTCCAATGCTCAAACCTGATGAGTTTGAGTTATGGAGGATGAGAATAGAACAGTACATCTAGATGATTGACTATGCTCTATGGGAGGTCATAGAGAATGGAAACACTGCACCAAAAACAACAGTTGTGGAAGGTGTTGAGAAAGTAATACCTCCTACAACTGCTGAAGAAAAGGCTCAGAAGAGGTTAGAAGTGAAGGCCAGAAGCACCTTGATGATGGGAATACCTAATGAACATCAGTTAAAGTTCAACTCCATCAAGGATGCTAAGTTGCTGCTGGAAGCTATTGAAAAGAGGTTTGGTGGGAATGCTGCTACAAAGAAAACTCAAAGAAATCTCTTGAAACAGCAGTATGAAAACTTCACTGCTCCTAGCTCAGAAACCCTTGATCAAACTTTTGATAGGCTTCAGAAGCTTGTGAGTCAGCTGGAGATTTTGGGTGAAACACTTTCACAAGAAGATGTGAACCAGAAGTTGTTAAGAAGTTTATCACCAGAATGGAACACACATGCTGTTGTGTAGAGGAACAAGCTTGAATTAGAGACAATGAGCATGGATGATCTCTACAACAATCTCAAAGTGTATGAACCAGAAGTCAAAAGGACACCGAGCTCAAGTACAAGCACACAAAACATGGCTTTTATGTCCTCTAACAACTCTGGCAGCACTAATGAAGCAGTTAATACTGCTCATGAGGTTTCTACTGCCAGCACTCAAGCTAATGCTACTAATCTAATAAATGTTGATAACTTGAGTGATGCTGTTATTTATGCATTCTTTGCTAGTCAACCAAGTAGTCCTCAACTTGCAAATGAGGACTTACAACAACTCCATCCAGATGACTTGGAAGAGATAGATTTGAGATGGCAGATGGCCATGTTGACTATGAGGGCAAGAAGGTTCTTGAAGAACACTAGAAGGAAGGTGACTATTAATGGTAATGAGACCATTGGGTTTGATAAGTTCAAGGTGGAGTGCTACAACTGCCACAAGAGGGGACATTTTGCTAGAGAGTGCAGAGTTCCAAGAAACCAAGACAACAGGAACAGGGAAAGCTCAAGAAGAAGTGTGCCAGTAGAGACAACTACTTCCAATACTTTGATCTCATGTTATGGTCTTGGTGGTTATGACTGGAGTGATCATGCAGAGGAAGGACTAACAAATTATGTACTCATGGCCTACTCATCTTCAAGTTCTAACTTTAAGGTATCTAATGATTCTACTTGCTCAAAATCTTGTCTTGAAACTGTTGAAGTGCTTAAATCTCAATATGAACAACTATTGAAAAGATTTGAGAAATCTAAGTTAATGGTTGTAGCCTATAAGACAGGTTTACAGTCTGTAGAAGAAAGACTTGAATTTTATAAAAAGAATAAGTATGTTTATGTAGAAAAGATTAACAGCTTAAAATGGGATATTCAAGTAGGAGAGATAACTATTGGGGAGCTTAGAAAGAAGCTAGAAATAGTTCAAAAGGAAAAATATGGCATTCAGTTTAATGTAGACAAATTTTAAAATGCATCTAAAAACTTAAACAAGATTATAGAGAGTCAGAATGTAGACAATTAAAAAAAAGGTTTAGGCTATAATGCAGTTCCACCTCCCCTAACAGGGAATTTCATGCCTCCAAAACCTGACTTGTCATTTACTGGATTAGAAGAGTTTACAAATGAGCCTGTAGTTATTAAGCCTGTAGTTGAGAACAGTGAAACTAAGGCTAGTGAAGCAAAGCCTAAAGCAATTAAGAAGAATAATGGTGCTCTAATTATTGAGGATTGGGTGTCAGATAGTGAGGAAGAAAATGTGTCTCAAACTAAGATTAAAAAGAAAATAGCTAAGCCTAGTTTTGTTATGATAGACTTTGTCAAAGCTAAACAAACAAACAAAACTAATTGGAAAACTGCTAAACAAGTTGAGCACAATAGGCAAAACAATCACATTCCTAGAGGCAATCAAAGAAACTGGAATAATATAATGTCTTAGAGACTAAGAAGTAATTTTGAGATGTTTAACAAAGCTTGTTATGTGTGTGGAAGTTTTGATCACTTGCAGGTTGATTGTAACTATCAAATGGTGGTAAAACCTGTTTGGAACAATGCTAAAAGGGTGAATCATCAGAATTTTGCCAAAAAGACTCACCCCTGCCCTAAAAAGAACATGGTTCCAAGAACAGTACTAATGAAGTCTGTCTTAGTATCTACTAATACTGCTAGACAAAATATTTCAAAAATAGCAGTATCAGTTAATACTACTAGACAAGTTAATACTGCTCACTCAAAAACAACAGTGAATGTTGCTAGACCAAAGTCATATTTTTCTAAAACAGCACATTCAAATGTTAAGAGGCCCATTCACAAGAATACAACATTTAAAAACAGTAATTTTAATCAGAGGGTTAATACTGTTAAGGATAAAAATGTTAATGCTGCTAGGCTAAAAGCAGTAGTTAATGCTGTTAGGCCAAAAGCAGTAGTTAATGCTATTAAGGGAAATAATGTTAATGATGTTAAGGCCTCAGCTTGTTGGGTTTGGAAATCAAAAACTAAAGTTTTAGACCATGTTTCTAAACATAACAGTGCATCAATCACCCTAAAGAAGTTTGATTATGTTGATGCACAAGACAGATCCAAGTAAGTAATGGCTTGGGTCCCCAAAAGAAAATGATTTTCTTATCCAATGTGCAGGGCAATCCACAAATAGATTTACAAGATAAAGGAGTGATTGATAGTGGATGCTCAAGGTACATGACAGGGAACATGTCCTATCTTATAGACTATGAAGAAATAGATGGAGGATATGTTGCTTTTAGAAGGAACCCCAAAGGAGGAAAAATCACAGGAAAAGGTACCATTAAAACTGGTAATCTAGATTTTGAAAATGTGTATTTTGTGAGAGAGTTAAAGTTTAATCTCTTTAGTGTCTCACAAATGTATGATAAAAAGAAAAGTGTTCTTTTTAATTACATTGAATGTATTGTTTTATCTCTAAACTTTAAGTTAATTGATGAAAGTCAAGTTTTACTTAGAGTTCTTAGAAAGAACAATATGTATAGTGTTGATTTAAAGAACATAGTTCTTAAAAGAGGTTTAACTTGCCTTTTTAGAAAAGCCACATCTAATGAATCTAAACTTTGGCATAGAAGGCTAGGTCACTTAAATTTTAAAACCATGAATAAATTGGTTAAGGGAAATCTTGTAAGAGGTTTACCTTCCAAACTTTTTGAAAATGATCAAACCTGTGTTACTTGTCAAAAGGGAAAGCAGCACAAAGCCTCTTGTAAGTCCAAAACAGAGAACTCAATCAATCTTCCTCTACATTTGTTGCATATGGACTTGTATGGTCTAAAATTTTTAAAAAGCCTTATGAAGAAAATGTATTGCCTAGTTGTCATAGATGATTATAGTAGGTTTACATGGGTTTTTGTTAGATATTAGAAAAAGACTCGGTCACCCCGTGTATTTTACTGTTTATTATAGCTTGTAGTTTAATATGTGTAGATTTTGTATATCTTTGTCCGAGTCTTGGCTTAGCAACCAAACCAGCGTGTATTCATGTAAATAATTAGCTAACCCTTCCACTTCAACTTCACCCAAAGCCACCCAAATATATCCCATCTATTTCCGTTTTCATTATATGTTATCTTACACCTACACCCCACAACCCTTTATAAAATACCTCTTAAATAGTAATAATAATATTATGCTAGCGGTGAAGGTTTTGTTCCTTTACCAAGTTCTATGGTTAATTTATATGCTTTGACAGGTATGAGTGTTGATTTTCCATTTCCCCCCATATGTTATAATTTATTATTCAAATAGGAGATAGAAGAATCCCTACAACACTTATGTGAGTGCTGAGTATATATTTTCTATGCTCTTCAATTACGAGGTTCTAGGAGGTTGGTGTTGTAAACAATTATGTTTAAAGAGTAGGTAATAAAAATGAACCCTCTCATAATTGTTATTGTCTTAGGTAGAAAATACCATTGCTAGGACCACAGCAAATCTTAAGTGTAGGGGTTATTTGATGAGGTGTTATTTTATACACTTTTTCGGGGTCGTTTAACCCCCTAAATCATGCATTTATGCCCAAATTGGTATTAATCGTTCCTTTTCAGGTATTTCATATTTGGAAGGCATTTGGAAGAATTACACGTGACTTGGGCTCATTTGGAGAAGAAACGGACAAGACTACGGACCTACACCAACATTGATCAAGAATTTATCTACAGTGGCTGGAGACGGCGTCACAAATACAACGTGACGCCGTCACCACGAAGATCAAGACGACGTCACAAGATTCCATGACGACGTCAGAGCATACGACCCAACCCATTATCTAGAATATTCTCTTTTATGATGGCGTCACGATTAAAATGCCACGCCATTACAACGTTTTTCCTATATATACAAACCTGAATTTAGGGTTTTGAGTGTGTAACTTTAGAATAAAAAGAGGGTACGAACCCTAGTTCGTTTAGCAGCTGTTATGGACGAATTTAGGGCCTAAAAACCCTATTGTACTTCCTCCAACTCATGTTTTAATCAAGTAAGGTTTATTTAATCATTCAATATGTCTATGTGTTGTTTGATCTATCTATGCTCCTGCTTTATCTTTAATATGCTTAGCTAAACCTTCTATTGTGTTTATTTATGATTGTATGAAACCTAGAATGTAGATCTTAGTGGTGTTGCTTCTTGTGATGGATGTGCATGTTAGGCTCTAGAAAACCAGCTTTTGTTTGTATCGCTGTTGATATGTCTAGGAAAACATGATTGTGTAGAAAGAATACCATCGGGTAACAGTCTTCATACTACTTTACCCCCTAATATGGTTGATCCACTTTTAATATATTTCACATACACTTAGTGTACTCCTAGGGACCATGTAATAGCCTTCATACTACCTTACATGTGCGTTGCTCTAGCGGAATACTAAGTAGACGGCGGGTTCGTGTAATTCGTTCATGACTTAGGAAATAGTTACACAGATCATTACAAGGGTGACAAGGCAACAACACTAAGAGAAGCAATCTAGGGAGTAATACATGATTAAATAAACACAGTCTTTTATCTTATTGTTATCACCAATAGCGGAGAATATATTTAGTTTAATAGATAAAACCAACCACCTCTCCAATTTTATAATTTTAATTGGCTTTCTATAAAAATACAAAACATAAAATAATCTTCCCTCTACCCTTAGAATTCTATTAGACCATGATCAAGCCTTCCCAACCTATTCCTCGAGTAAATGATAACAATGTCACACCCCGTAAATTCCCGGTTATTATTCTGACCCATCCCGGTCATCTACTTTAAATTTTATACGTTATGTTAAAATCTGACAGATTACCGAGGAACTAAACTGCGTAAAAACTAAGAAACGTCATCGGACGCGTTCCGACATCGGTTAAAAATTTATTTAGGCATTATATGTGTTATATTAGCTTTCCTGAGTGTTTCGTGATTTTTAATCACTTCCGATATTAATTTTAGGGTTTTATTCTTTAAATCGCGTTTTTCGCGTTTTGATCAACGGACCCCGAAAACTCGAATAATCTTTTCGTGTTAAACTCAAGTTATCAATAATCTTATGCCCTAAGTCCAAAAATTTCGTTCACCCCTCCTCCTATAAACCACAACAACATGTATACTTGAACTCTAAATTAAAGATTTGGCATCTTATTTTGAAAGCCTCACCCATGTGTGCATGTTAGATGAGAAAATGACATCTTGTTGCCTAGTAAACTTGCATGCATGCCATATCTTACACATCACATGCAAGCTTAGACCATTTGACTAGAAATTTAAAACCAAGACCAAGTATATTGAACCATGACCATGTTACTTGAACTTTAGCTAGAAAACTTGACCCATTTGGTCCTTGTGGCCTTACTATTGCCGAACCACCAACAACACACACCTTTGGTGTGTGTTGGTCACTTGTATACATAGTTAACCCTAGAAACCCTAACCCTTGGCCTATATATATTACACTATACTTCAACTTAGGGTTTCTCATATCATTCCAAGCCTCACAAAATTTTTCTCTCTTCCTCCCCTCTCCCCCATACCCACGGCACACACATAAACACACACTAAATCTATATCTTTCAATTTCTAGCAAGATCCAAGTGTTTAAAGTTCATTCCTAGTTATATCTAAGGTAGATCCAAGTGTTGGTTGGTTATTTTTCAAAGATTTCAAGAATTATAAAGTTAGGGTTTGCAAGATTATTTGGGGTTTTTATAGATCTATAGTTTGTGGGTATAGATCTTGTGTTTTCTCTACTTGCTCTTCTTGATTTGTAAGTGTTCCTTGAATCTTTGTTGGCTTCATCTATTTTCTTTATAGATCTATGTTTGTTCATAAAGATCCATGTGTTTGTGTTAATTTTTACAAAAGAAATAAGTTAATATTTTGTCATCTTTTATAAAATGGAAGTAAACATTGTTACCACTTTATGTTTATGTTTTATATTATGTTCTTGGTGAGATTGAGAGTTGATGAGAGTTGCAACAATAGAGATTAGGGTGGATTAAAGTTTAGTTTTGTTGGTTGGTTGTTGGTGAATAAAGATTAGGGCTAGATTAAGCACTAATATGCGAGTTGGGTTGAGTTTTGGTCGTATTTCGGTAAAACAACCTTGCTGTCCCGAATTAGTTTTGTGGTTTTGAGCGACTTAAAAATGTTTTCATTAGGCGTAAAAGTAGTTTTTGAAGAGCTTAATTCGAATAGATAATTTTTCACATATCACACTTTAAAATCGGACTTAAAACGACCAAGTTATGGCCAAATGAAACTCGAAACATTTTTCGGCAAAATAGATGAATAGTGGGCTGTTGGGAATAGTAAAATGGGTTTCCGGGCACTTTCGGACGATTTTGGATGTTTTAAATGCAAGCGAAACATATAGGCATATGAATTGACCCGGTTTCTGCCTAAGTGAATGGAGGGCTTCTTTCTTTACACTCTTTATCTTTACAATTCTTTTTAATTCTTCAACCCCTTCAGTGCTTACCGAGACTTCATGACTAGAACCTTGTTGGGTTTATTCCAGTACTAGCTCCATCTCAGTCGGCACTTTTCCCTTTTTCTCACTTTTACTCCTTTTTCATGTCATACTAAGGACTTCTACACTAACTAGTGGTTTATCCCTTGGGTAGAATTCCCTTCCGGTTATGGTGGATCATTGGGAATAATTACTACCTTACCACCTTATAACTCCAATTAAGTAAGGATGCATGGCGGTCTTTTGCGTACAGTTCTCCTTTCCATAAAACCAATTGAAAATTCAATTAAGGTACTTATGATATAAATATCAAAGCGTTTAGTACCTCGATTGTTTTTTTGATTTTTTCAGAAACGCTCCCCCTCAAAATGTGCTTCGGTATTCAAAATTGTCTCAAAATGTGCTTCGGTATTCGAAATTGTTTAGCACGTTTGGGCGGAGTATATGAGTCCTAATAATCACGATTATTATTATACACATATTTTAATCACATTTTCTCCCCTTATCAAAAATGTTAAACCCTTTGACATTTTGGATATCAATTGATTTAAATATGTTATAAAATTTAGGAGAAAAGTGTGGCCATAATTCGCAAGACGTGTAAGAAACATATAACTGCTCCTCCTCAATCGTTGAGGGATATAAATTATTCCTACACTTAATAAGAAAAATATTGACCTTTTTATTGTAACGACGATGTCGTCACGTTGTTCTGTTGATCAGCCTGTAGTCAATATCTCTTATTCTTCCTCCAACAAAGCTTTCCAGACTTCGAAAGATCCTCTTGATTTGTAGTCTTTTCTCGATTGCTGTGATGAAGTCTTTGCTCCTCCTCTTATCACCCTCTGACCATTTCCTTGTCTTCATGCCCTTATTGTACTCGAACAGATGAAAGTCTTTAACCATGTGATCCAGCTTTTCCATGACTCTTCTCAATGTCCCATCATTAAACTTGTGTATCTCATTCAGCCTCATCAACTTTCTCTGATCATTTCTGTCTCTGTAGATAACGGCTCTTGGCTTAGGGACAATCGTATAATCTTCTTTGAAGGAATAGTCAGTTGCATCCCAATGATAGCTCTCAATTCTGAGCTACAAGTCTCCCACGCGATTCCTGATGACTAGGTTTCTGATCCACATGTTGACTGCTGTGTGTAGATGGATCTTGTCCGATTTAGACAGATGGTTGAGT
>BQNB010005453.1:89170-102136 GCA_026074375.1 Tanacetum coccineum | reverse complement strand
TACTTCTTATCCTTCTTATTTTAAGAAAACTTCTTATTTGATCATAACTATATATATATATATATATATATATATATATCTGTTTTATAAGTTGTACTGTCGAAATATATGAAGATAATATATTCATTAAATCTTTTATATATTACGTAATATATGAACTTGAGGATGATTACTAATTTTTTTTTTTCATTTACCTATTTTCTGACTCGACATTGTGAGCCAACTAATCCAAGCGAAACTACCCTTTTAGGTAGCCCGGAGTCAGCTCAAGTGAACCTTCGATGTGATTCGGTTGTACAACATGATTTTAGGCCGACAATGAAAAATCCATCAAAAAGTCTTCTTCGGGTAGATTTGGGATGTGATTAGATAATGTTAAATATTTATTTAGAAGTAAGAAATTGTTTACATTTGTTGTATTTTAAAATATAAAGTCTAGATGTATAAAGTTTAAGGGGTTATTTGTTTATTTTTTAAGGTTATAATAAAACTTATAAATTTACACTTTTAACTCCATATAATTTATTAAAAGTTAAACCACTAAAGTTTTATTAATTATCTCAACTTTTTCAAGTTTTTGTTTTCACAAATTTGACACATATATTTTTATGTGTTTTTTTTCTTTCATCAGATTTCTCCACCAAATTTTTTCAATTTTGACCAAATTGATTCAATTTTGACTTTTTATTGACCAATCAGATCGCACAATTTTTACTACGTGGCAAAATCAAGCATTCTGATTGGTCCAATTTATTTTCACATAAGATTTAATCTGATAGAAAACTTTGAAATGATGTAATTCTTTTATTATATAAAAGATGTGCTTTTTTTTAAGATATGATAAGGATCCGGGATTTGTTATGATATGTGCATCAATTATAGTTTAGTTTTTAGTAAATTTGGCATGCCATACGTCACAGTGTATCATGTAAATCTATAAAAATATGGTTACAGAATTTTATAGCACAAAAGACCCAATGGCATGTCGATGACGTTTTGATTGTTATCAAGAATAAAAGCAGAAGGTCATGAGTCATCCTTTAATATTACTATATTAGTAAGATATTTCACATACCCATATATGGTAAGTAACAAATATCAATTCATGCATAAAGGAGGAACGGTGGCATTTCACTAGAATGACATAGTTTTGTATGCAACTAGTTAATTATTTTTGGCATTGGTCGTTAAAAGGAATGCAAATGTTCGAATTGTTGAATTCATCTTGGGACATAGGTATTATCGATACGATATTTATAAAGTTAGATACACAAAAACTTTAATCATAAACCCTAATTGATTTAAATCCACAAACGGCCTAGGGCCTCTAATCTATTAGCTAATATTCCTCGCAATTTTTACAGTGAAATCGTAATAACTCAAATTGGAAAATAAATATAAATATTAAAAAGTAAAACTAAATATAAAAACACATCCAAAGATGACTATCTTAATAAAGAATCAAGACTTTGATAGGTACACAGTCGTGTAATCTCAAAAAGAGTGATTTTATATGCTTTTCGACGTTTGTCAAGACTTATAACGGCGTGTGATTTAATTACAAAGCGTACGAACGGTGGAGGCAGTGATTCCGGTATTCTATTTTTCAGAATTTAATTATGAATCCACGACTGCTAACGCCATCAGCTAGCTCTAAGCGCTTTGAGAGTTCTAAGCAAAACAGTGAGCTATTGTTGTTTTTTGAATACAACTGCTTGTTCCCGTTCGTTCTCGTGGCTATAGTTTCGATTACATTATGCTTTCTTCGGAATATATTTATAAATCAACACTCGTTGACCTCGTTAGTTAACTATTTACGTTTTGGGAGTTATGGATGAAATAGTGGGCTGCGGTTTTTTTTGTTAGATAAACGGCGGTGGCTAGGGTTTTATGAGGTGACATTGAGGCGGTGGCTCAAGGTAGCCTTCAAGGTCTGGGGATCAGACATAGATCTCTGATGCCATGTTGTAGGGGTGAGCAAAATCGATCGAAAATCGAAACGAACCAAAAAACTGAGCCGAACCGGTCTAACCGAAACCGAACCGACCTTACTCGGTTTGGTTTTGGGTTTTATATATTTATGGGTTTTGGTTTCATTTTAGCTCGGTTCGGGCCAAAACCGAGAAAAACGCACATACACTATCTAAACCGAAGCGAACCGGATCTGTTTGGTTTCGGTTTGGCTCGGTTCTTGGTTCATGTTTTTCTCAAAATCGATTTTCAATTTTGGTTGATTCGGTTCGATTTTAACCTGATGCTCAACCTTACTGTGTTGAATTGTAGAATTCCTTGTAGGGTTCATTTATTATTGATACAATATTAATAAAGGTAGATACAAATAAACCCTGATCATAAACTTTAACCGATTCAAATTCACAAATTGCCTCGAGTCTCTAATCTAAGGTTTTCAAGATTGGGATCTTATCCAGAATCGTTTTTATCTTTGCAAGATCGAGATCGTAAAGTCGGATCGGGATCGTAAGATCCTACTATAATGTCATTGTCTTGATAGTCTTTGTAATATTATACAAATCTACAAATTATTATGTATCAAAAACACAAAATTATATGAATGTGTCGTAGAAATGTCGTCCTAAATTAGGATTATGAAATGTTTAAGAAGATTAACATGTTGTTTTTTAAATTCTACGAAACACAACCTATAAATTTGTTGGTTTTTAGTTTGTGCTTTGAGAAAAGTAAGATCATATCGGAGTAGATCTTAAGATCATATGGTCAAGATCAGGATCCTATAAGATCCTAAGCATGCAAAGATCCTACGTAGGATCTGGATCGTATTTGCTTTGCGGTATCGTAAAATCGTAAGATCCTAAGATCGAGATTGGGATCTTAACAACCATGCTCTAATCTAATAGTAAAAACTTTATTAAATATTTAAAGTTACTAAATATGTTTATATACCTAAGTCCTTAGCTTGACAATATCTCGTTAATAGTTGTTGTAATGAATCTAAGAAATATGTTAAACTTTTCTGGCGTAACTGTGATTTAATTCACTTATTTGTGTGACCATACGAGTACGAAAAACAGAACTTTCTTTTAAAGTTTTAGTGGCCAAAATTATATAAACAAAACTTTGGTGTGACCTTTTCAATTGCTCTATGTGAAAACTTTAGCCCTTCCATTTTAGACTTATAACATCCAACCCCCTAAACTTATATTTCTTCCTCATATGAGACTTTAGAGAGTTTACAAAACTGGTCCCCTTCTTTTAGTAACATACATGTAGTTTTAAAAAGTTGTTGAACCATTTCATCGAGGACCTCGTTATTCAAGATGTGCGTGAATACTATTTTGAGATTTTCTACTATAAGAAATCGGGTCACTTTAAAGTTGAACTTGAAGATACGTACCGCAGTTAATTGCGATAATCGAGTCACTTAAAAGTTGAACTCGAAGATACGTACCTAATCGTAACACTCCCTCGCAGTTTAAACGGGAGTCTTTCTGACGGACAAACTGAGATGAATGTTTAAAGCCGCTTATTCTCTTCTTCTTTTACTCATCTTCTTTATTGTTTGTTTGAATGAGAGCAGAGTTGTATTCAACGACAAAGTTGTTTATTGCTTAACGACTTCCTTCTTTTTTTGACCTTTTTTTTATACGTCATGGATTGATTTAACTTTAGGTAGGAGTAGGGCTGATTACAGTCGGAAAACTGGACCAGACCGAAAACTGATTTTGTCAAAAACACCGGACCGAGGGTCGGTCCATGTCCGGGTCGGACCGGTCCGACAAAGCATAATTGTCGGTTTTGTGTAAGACCGGCCATAGCGGATCGAAGACCGAATATAAGGAAAATGATGGACCGAGGATCGAACCGAAATATTCAATCCGGTCCGATCCGCGTTCTATTATGTAAAAGGATATTTGAAAGATGTTTTGGAGTACCATGAGGTAAGCAAAATGCATGTCAACATCAACTATGATATGTGAGTCTACTTTTAGTATGAGTTTGCGTCAATATAATGGATGTAACGAACATTAATTAATAAATATATAGGAAGTGGTACACAACAACACTAACACTACTAGTAAACTTTTCTCTTTTGTTTAATATATGAGCCATATATGAGCCATTGAGACCTCCCAAAGGTCTGAAATGTTAAAAATTGGGTTAGGGTGTATGATGGATAATCTTAGATATCTTGTTTGAATTGCGTTAATTTACTTTTCGTATAAAGTATTTTGACCCTATTGGTGCTTGGGTATCACGAAATCCTTATCGGGATAATTCAAGAAGAAACACTTTGTTTTTAGGCACAAGAGAACAAAAGCAAGAATAAAGAGGAATTGTATAAATCTTCGTATGTATGAAATGAGACAATGATTCTATTAATAAACAAATTCTAAAAGACAGTTACACATGTAGTTAATGTCGGTTAAAAACAATTGGAATCCCAATAGTCATGACTGTTGGCCAAATGTTGTGTCTGTTGGGTTTTGGTGGAAAAAACGGGTACATGGAACACCAAATATATCGTTGACCCAGCAAGGGGCGCGACCCCTTTACCCCGCAAGGGCCGCTGCCTCTTGACCCTGCAAGGAGGCGCATATAAAACCTCAAAGAACCTCAAAGGATATATATATTATTGTAATTGTAATTGTGATTTGTACATTAGATTGTATGTGTATTTATACTAATTTCATGGCTTAGATATTAAGCAACTAACACATAACCTAATGGGTACGACCCATCTATATAATTGGATCGGCCCATCTAATCTAGTTTGGTCTAACACGCCCCCGCAAGCTAAGGACGGGCAATGTTGGGAATTAAGGGCTTCTACAAGTTTTTACTGTTGGTTCAATTTAGTACTGCTAAGAGAAGACTTAGTACTGGCAAGCTAAGTTGGTACTGCTAGTGTTATAGTTAGTACTGCCAGTTTATTAGTACTGTTAGTTATAATAGTAAGTATTGTTAGTTTTATAGTTAGTACTGCTAAAGTGATATGCATGAGATATATTAGGAATAGATATGCATTGATCACTTGACGCGTTTTGTAAGCCCATTAGGGTTTCCTTGGTGTATAAAAGGAACCCTACGACATAGATCTAGATATCAAGTTTTATATAGTTTTTATAGCAAATATAGTTAGTATTCATAGTTTCAAGGTTATTCTGTAACTTTGATTGTGTTTAATATATTGAAAGTTTAGCAAGATCTTGTTTTACTGTTTCATTGTTCTTCTTAGTATTACAAGCTAGATTCCGCATAGTTTGTAGTATTTACAATTGACTTGTCACTTAATATATATAAATATAATATAATATAAATATATAATAAGGATAAGATCAATGATAGAGAGATAAGTATTCCGTAAGGCTTTTAAAGAGATTTATTACTTTTATCCAAAGCAAAAACCCTAAAAAACCTTCCCGGATCGTTTCTCGTCGAGGCGTGAATTGAAAATCGAGGTTAAGTTCGTGATCGCGTTTTTGAATGATTCAATGATTTTTTGGTTTGGATTCTATTTCTACAATCTAAAATGCAAAAACAAATAAAGGAAACCCTAAAACGAAAGCAATTTAAGCTAAAAAAATTTACAAATTCAACCCTACGAAAGCAAAATTAATTTTTGACAATCCTAAATGATAAAAGAAAATTTTAAAAAAAGAATTATATTTTTTTGACTTTTATTTAATTTTTTATGAATTAAAAACAGTTTTAATAAAAAAATTAATTAAAAATACTAAACGAAGTTGGAAAAATCTAAAAAAATGCAAGAAAGTCCTAAATGCTATGAAGAACCTAGGAAAAATAAGCTGGATAAGCCAGCTTATCAAATAAGCTACGAAAAAGCAAAAATAAGCTACGGCTTATAAATGAAAAAGGGGAATGAAAATGTGCCTAAGTATTAAATTTTGCAAAGCATTACCGAAAAAGACCCAAGGGCGAGTGGTAGTGCAGTGTGTGTGTAAGAGGTTGAGGGTGTTGAGGTCCAAGGTTCGAGCCTTGCTCACCTTGGACTTCCACCTTCCCTTTTTGCTTTTTTTTTCTAAAATTTTTTACACAGCTTATAAATAAGCTGTAAACACACAACTTTAATGAAGACAAAATTTTTAAAACTTAAAAATAAGCTCAGAAATAAGCTGAAAAGAGTGACAGAAGGCTTAATTACACTATGTGACTAAATGGCTAAACTGTTAAGCAATTTTAAGACTCAAATAGCTAATAATAAGCAAATGAGCTAACATCAACCAATAAGCTACACCTAATAAGCATTAAGGAACAAAAATAAGCAAAAACAAATAAGCTAACAAGCCTAAAATGACAGAATTACTCAAAAAGCTTTAAAACTTTAAATCCTAAACTAAAAATGCTAAAAAGCTTAAATAAGCTCTAACCAAAGCTAAATAGGCTAAAAGAACCTTTAACCTAACCTAATAAGCAAATCTAAATCTAAAATAAGCAAATGTAACAGCTGAAACACCCAAATAAGCAAATAAGCTAAATTGGCCAAAAACTACTAAAACAGCATAAAGGGGCACTTTCTAGCTTATTTTTAAGCTAGAAGATGGATCCTTATGGTTTAGTGGCTTATACCACTAAGAAGCTTATGCAATAAGCTACAATAATCAGCATTTAAAAAGAAGTTTGAAAATCAACTAAGCTATGAAAAGGACTTATGAAAAAGCTGTTTTTCCTAAATCCTATCTTTTTGGTTTTTTTTAGTTTTTAATGACTAAAGTGCAGGCCTAAATTCAGCTTATCTAATAAGCCCTAAACTACAAATTAAGCTAAAACAGATAAAGACCTATAACTAAAGAGCTTATGCAAGAAATTTCAAATACTAAAACTAACTTTAATTGACTTAAATTTTAAGATTAAAAATGGCCTTTCAAGCTTTTGAACTTAACACTTGAAAACTTGACAGTTTTTAACTTAAAACTCAAATGACAAAAACCTACTTAAACACACTAAATTCTACTGCATTCTTGGGCATAAACAAGCATGAAAACACAACTTAAAAACTATTTTCAAAAGCTTTATCAAATAAGCTATGCTAAACTGTTTTTGAACCACAGATTTTAACAACTTATAGATACAACCTTAAAACTCACTTATAGACTTTAAAACTCTTAAAAACATATTAGAATGACTTAAAAGAAGCTTGCATAAGTTAGCTTAGTGACCCAAATAGTTTTTAAACACAATTTGACCCATTTTAGCCCTTAAACCAAACACCCCTTTAAGTTCTCATTAACCATATTTAAGCTTAGTTCAAACTGATTTAAGCCAAAGTTTTTAGAGACAAATGATAAAAAAGCACTTAAAATAAGCAAAACAGATAAGCAGTACTAAGAGCTAAAACTAACAGTATTAACTAAAAACTTAAACAAATGAAATTTAAACATCAAGGAAGCATAAATAAGCATTAAACATAAATAATAAGCAATAATAAGCAGTAATAAGCAGATGAACAGTAAATAAGCTAAAAAATGGAAAATGAAGACTTACAAATCCCTTGCTCAAAACAGGGATAAAAGGGCTCTTAGAGAGCTCATCTACAAGCTCTAGCTTGTGTAAAACAAGCTAGTAAAACCCCTATAAGCCCTTCCTTTTCTGGCTTATCTTCCAAATGAGTTTTTGAGTGATTTTTGTAAAAATGGCTTAAACACTATAAGTTATGGAAAAACTTATAGTGCTTAAGTAAAAACAGCTTAAGTAAGTAGTAAAACAGATTATGAGAGCTTAACAAATACTTTTTTAAAACATAAATGGCATTAATATTAAAAACTGAATTTAACAATAAAACTTAGATTTTCATTAACTTAAATAAAACAGTACAAAACTTTTAAAAACAAGTACAATAAACTAATGTAAGCTGAAAACTAAAACTTAAAAACTAGATGCCCCTTAGGGCTTACAATGTCCCTATTTATATAGAAAAACTTCAAGGTCTTGGGTCTTGGACTTGTGATTCTTTACTGAGACAATGGAGAGGTGTGTTTCCTGTGTGAGAGAGCTCGAAGTCATCATCTAAGCCATCCAATTTGAGTGCTCTCCAAGGGGATGATCTCAACCCTTCAATTTTTGTCTTTGTTCATCAGCCAATAAGAGTTTATGGGATTGCCATGGTGGATTTGGCTGTTTATGAAGTAGGGTTGAGGGGGAAAGTGACATTTTAGGGTGAAGAGTTGAAGGAAAATGACAGGGATGATGAATAGTATTATTGGCGGGAAAGTTGATTTAGGTACTGTACATTTGATTGGGGTAACGGGGTTATACTCTATTTTTGTCATATGTTTGCATCGTTAGTCCTTTTGGACTAACAATGTTAGTCCTTGAGGACTAACGATGTAAAGGTTAAGGGGGTGTTGGGTTAATGATAGTTAACGGGTGTTATGGGCTTAAATGTTGGGTCGGGTATAGTTTAAAAGGGTTTTAAGGCTTATAAGCTTAAAAGGATTATAAATGATGTCTTAATGGGCTGACCCGGCCCATTAAATGGGTACGGGTTGGCCCATTTAAGATTTCTTCGGTTTTGGCTCCGTCTTTGACTTGTTGACTTTTTGGGTTGACTTTGACTTTGTTGACTTTGACTTTCTCATGCTTTTTCCATTCCGTGCTCGGTTTTATCTGTTTTGGCTTGATTTTTGTCCTTTTTGTTGATATCCGTTACATGCACAATACAAATGCAAAACACACAAATAATATATATTTTTGGTATGTTTTTAGTCTTTTAAGCACGTTTTATTAGGTTAAATGTATGTGTATTTAAGCACATACCAACAATCTTAGTTTCTACTATAGTTGTTTTGGATCTATCCAACACAACTAAGCTTTAACAAGCTAAGTAAGATCTGTTTAAAAGGGATCAACAAGTGGTATCAGAGCTTGTTGAGAAACTTTGAATAAGAAGAACACTACATCTATACAAGATCTCATATTCAAAGAGAAGATGGAGTCACAATCAGAAACTACCCAAACAGTGTCTGCACTAAAACTTCTAGTACTCAAAACTAGAGACTATGATCTCTAGAGCATGAGAATGGAGCAATATCTTACTCACACTGATTATGCTCTTTGGGAGGTTATTGTGAATGGTGATGCACCTGCTATTGCATCAGCTAGTGTTGGTACTGAAGGTCCTATTCCTCCTAAAACTGTTGAACAAAAGCTAGCAAGAAAGAATGAATTGAAAGCAAAAAGCACTCTGTTGTTGGCCATTCCTGATGAGCACCTATTGAAGTTTCATGGAATCAAGGATGCAAAGACCTTATGGGAAGCAATCAAGGCCAGGTTTGGAGGCAACAAAGAATCAAAGAAAATACAGAAAACCATTCTGAAGCAACAATATGAGAATTTTGTTGCATCAAGATCTGAAGGACTGGATAAAACCTATGATAGGTTTTAGAAACTCATCAGCCAATTGGAAATTCATGGTGAAGTTATCTCTCAAGAAGATGCAAATCTGAAGTTGCTGAGAAGTCTACCATCAGCTTGGAACAATATTGCTTTAATCATGAGAAACAAATCTGATCTAGACACATTGAGCATGGATGATTTGTATAATAATCTAAAGGTGTATGAATCTGAGATTAAAGGCCAATCAAGCTCAAGCTCAAACTCTCAGAATGTGGCTTTTGTATCTTTAGAAAACACTAGCAGTACTAATGAAGCAGTTAATACTGCTCATGAAGTTTCTACTGCTAGTTCACAGGGACAAGCTTCTTCCTCAACTTATGCTGATGATGTCATGTTTTCCTTCTTTGCTAATCAATCTAATAGTCCATAATTGGACAATGAAGATCTAGAGCAGATTGATACTGATGATCTTGAAGAGATGGATCTCAAATGGCAGGTGGCCATGCTTACCATGAGGGTGAAGAGATTCTTAAAGAAGACAGGAAGGAATCTGAATTTCAATGGCAAAGAAACTGTTGGCTTTGATAAGATAAAGGTTGAATGTTACAACTACCACAGGAGAGGTCACTTTGCTAGAGAATGCAGGGCACCAAGGAATCAGGGGAATAGAAATGGAGATGCTCTAAGAAGGAATGCACCAGTGGATACATCTACTACAAATGCCTTGGTTGTTCAAGATGGGATAGGTGGTTATGATTGGAGCTTTCAAGCTGAAGAAGGCATCACAAACTTTGCTCTAATGGCTTATACATCCCAAGGTTCATCAAGTTCATCAAGTTCAGACTCTGAGGTACATACTTGCTCTAAAGATTGCTTAAAATCATATGAAACTCTTCAAAAACAGTATGATCAACAGCGTGAAGCTCTTAATAAATCTAATCTAGAAATTATAGGTTATCAAATGGGATTAGAATCATTAGAAGCTAGGATAGTTATTCATGAAAAGAATGAAGCTGTTTATGAAGAAGATATTGCATTTTTAAAGTATGATGTCCAAGTGAAAGATATTTCTATCAAAGACCTTAAAAATCAGTTAGAAGAAGCTTTAAAAGAGAAAGATGATTTGAAACTTAAACTAGAAAAATTTGAAGAATCATCAAAGAATCTAACTAAACTGATTAATAGTCAAATAAGTGCTAAAGACAAAACTAGTCTTGGTTATGATAGTCAAATGAATGAGGGTGAAGTGGTTCATAGTGTGTTTAACAGTAGAGAAAGTGATGTGGATGATAGTCCAGTAAATGATAGATTCAAAACAGGTGAAGGGTTTCATGCAGTTCCCCTTCCCTACACTGGGAACTACATGCCCTCAAGACCTGACTTATCCTTTGCTAGGTTAGATGATTCTGTCTATAAGACTAAAGTGAGTGAAACTGAAACTAGTATATCTAAGACTAGTAAGGATATTGTAGAAAAGCCTAAAACTATTTGGCCTAGTGCTCCTATCATTGAAGATTAGGATACTGATAGTGATAATGATAGTGTGTTTAGACCTAACTCTGATCAGACAAAACCAAAGTTTACTAAAATCAATTTTGTCAAATTTGGTGAGAATGTGAAATCTGTTAATAAGGAAAACACACATAGGCAAGTAGAGTATCCTAAGAAAAGTCAAAGTCCTAGGGATAATAGAAGAAACTGGAATGGGATGATGACTCAGAAACTAGGAAATGGTTTTGAGTTTATAAAGAAAGCTTGTTTTGTTTGTGGGAGTTTTAATCATTTAATCAAAGACTGTGATTTTCATGACAAGAAAATGGTAGAAAAACCAGTGTTGAATAATAAGGGAAGGGTTACTGGTCAAAGGGAAATTAGACCAGTATGGAACAATGCTCTGAGGGTGAACCACCAAAATAAATTTACTCACCCACATCCTAAAAGGAATTTTGTTCCAACAGCAGTTGCAACAAAGTCAGGACAAGTGCCAGTTAATGCTGCTAAGCAAAGCTCTCCAAGAGCAGTAGCATCAATTAGTACTGCCAGGCCTGTTAATACTGCTGCCCCTAAACCAAAAGTGAATGATGCATTACCCACAACATATTCTTATTTTAAAGCACATTCACCAGTAAGAAGGGCTTTTAACCAAAAATCAGCAGCTAAAACCAATAATTTTAATGAAAAAGTTAATACTGCTAGGGTTAACAATGTAACTACTGCTGGGCCAAAAGCAGTAGTTAGTGTTGCTGTGGGAAATGGGGAAAATGCTGTTAAGTCTTCAGCATGCTGGATTTGGAGACCAACAGGAAATGTTATTGACCATAACTCTAAAGACAGTGGATCATACATGCTTAAAAGATTTTCTATGTTGATCTACAAGGCAGACTCAAGTCAGTAATGGCTTGGGTCCCCAAGAGAAACTAATCCTCTTATTTTGAGTGCAGGGTAATCCACAATATACTTTACAAGATCAAAGTATTTTTGACAGTGGATGCTCTAGGCATATGATTGGAAACAAGTCCTTTCTTACAGATTATCAAGAGATTGATGGTTGATTTATTGCATTTGGAGGAAGTCCTAAACGAGGTAAAATTACTAGAAAAGGTAAAATTAGGACTGGGAAATTAGACTTTGAAGATGTATACTTTATAAAGGAACTTAAGTTTAAACTTTTCTCTGTCTCACAAATGTGTGACAAGAAAAACAATGTTCTTTTCACTGAGACTGAATGTCTTGTTCTATCTTCTGACTTTAAGCTACTTGATGAAAGTCAAGTCTTGCTTAAAGTTCTCAGACAAAACCACATGTATAGTTTTGATCTAAAGAATGTTGTTCCTTCAGGAGGTTTGACTTGTTTATTTGCAAAGGCTACAATAGATGAGTCTAATTTATGGCATAGGAGGCTTGGTCATATAAACTTTAAAACTATGAATAAACTTGTGAAGGGAAACCTTTTAAAGAGGATTGCCTTCAAAGCTTTTTGAAAATGACCATACTTGTGTTGCTTGTCAGAAGGGAAAGCAACACAAAGCCTCTTGTAAGACCAAGCTTGTGAGCTCTATCAGCCAACCCTTACAAATGTTACATATGGACTTATTTGGGCCAACATCTGTAAGGAGTATCAATCACAAAACATATTGCCTTGTTGTCACAGATGACTTTAGTAGGTTTAGTTAGGTTTTCTTTTTGGCCATTAAGGATGAGACTAGTGAGATCCTAAACCTTTATTTACAGGAATAGAAAACCAATAAATCATAAGGTTAAATCATCTTGATGGTTACAATGGAACTGATTTCAAAATAATGAACATGAATCAATTCTGCGGATGAAAAGGTAATTAAAGGGAAGTTTAGTGTTGCCAGAATCCACAACAAAATAGAGTTGCTAAAAGAAAGAATAGGACACTAATAGAGGCAGCTAGGACTATGCTAGCAGATTCATTATTACCTACTACATTTTGGGCTGAAGTAGTTAGTACTGCTTGTTATGTTCAGAATAGGGTTTTAGTGACCAAGCCTCACAACAATACACCTTATGAACTATTACATGGTAGACCACCTAGTATAAGTTTTATGAGACCTTTTGGGTGTCCTGTGACTATTCTTAATACCTTAGATCCCCTAGGCAAATTTGATG